>KK112082.1:45588-68625 GCA_000611955.2 Stegodyphus mimosarum
ATATACATACATATAATATATATGTATATATATATGTGTGTGTATATATATAATTTTATTAATCTTGTTAATTTGCTACATATTATATTTTATTGTTTTTATATTACTTTCACTTCTGAGATTTTGTGATCCCATTTGCAGCCGGTTGCACAGATTCTCTTATTAAAGAACCACACCACTTCAGATTGCTTGGGGAGGAACAGGTTAGTTGAAATATTTTAAGACATTTTTATGTATTAGTATGATTACTTGTAAAATGTAAAAGTAGCTAGTAGCAAATAAAAATCCTTGTAAATTTTTGGGAAATGAGAAAAATTTTGGATGTCAAATGCTAAATTTAAAATGCACAATGTTTCATATTGGATGAAATGAAAAGAATAGCAGAGTACAAATTCTGTAATTTATTTATCAAGCTGAAACAAATTAAATGTAAAACTACAATAATAAAAGTTTTATTTGGGAACAACGATAAAATCTTCCAGTTATGAAATCGCTGCTAGAGGCACTGTTAATCGAAAATAGTGCCATCCACGCAAAACAAAGCATAAACATGTTGTGCAAGTTCTGAACCCAATGTGTCTCATATAGTGGTGTGGTGTGTGTAATGGAGATATCTATTATTTCGATCATACACCTTTCAGACAGTGCAGGCGTTAAAATCTCACAAACTGTTCAGAATTTGCAAGATGAACGGGCGTAGTTAGTTTCATGAACAGACTTGTGTTTACAGATGAAGCCACTTTTCATGTTTGTGGGAAAGTTAAATTCCCATAATTCATGAGTTTGGGGCACAGAATATCCACATGGTTTAACGCAACATGAATATAATTCTCCAGAGGCAAACACATTTCGAACAGAAATGTTTTTGGTCCTTTTTTTTTTCTTCATGCAAATATCGATTAACGGGTGCATTTACCAAGTTATGCTATTATAGTGGTTTTACCTTCATTTGGAGGAGGCAGTTCTTGACTTCATTCTGCAATAAGACGGTGCTCCACCACATTGGCATAATAACATATGCCAGTACCTGAATGATAGTCTATCCATTCGCTGGATTGGCCATGTTGGGTCTAAAGATATGCCACTGCTTTGTTGGCCACCAAGATCCCTTGATCTAATCCCTTATGATTTTATCCCATGAGGTTTTGTTAAAGACAAAGTGTTCATGCCTTCATTTTCGCAGGACTTACAGCAGATAAGCAGTAGATAACTGAAGTGTGCAAATCATTAACAAAGGATATTCTATCATGAGTGTGGCAGGAACTGGAATACTGTATAGATATTTGCCATGTCACTGAAGGGGACACACATAGAGCATGTTATAGAAACTTGGATAACTATAGTTTTCCAGTTTGATTTAACAAAGTAAAGCAACTGTAACATTCACAAGTATGCATTTCTTTTTGTATCATTTAGTATGAAACGCCTTGTATAGCTCTTGTATAAAACATCCAACTTTTGTGAAAGTTTTTTAAAAGTAGGTTGAAGCTTGAGTTTATTCATATAACTAGGATGAAAGAACATTATTAATATGTTAGAGTTTTCCATTTTTTCTGAAACTATTGTATTAAGAAACCACACTATGGTAATTTTATGAGTTAAATTACATTAGTTTTATTAAGTAAATAAGATATTAGTTATCTTGTTAAATTTTATAGTATTTTGTATGGCATGTTGTGTAGCAGGGATGGGCAATTATTTTGGTTTGGGGGCCACTTTGTGGAATTGGAGGTTAGCAGAGGTCACACCTTTTAAAATGACTGCATTCATTAGTGAACTTTGCATTTAAGAAAAGGTATAAATTGTAGCATAAAAATCATTAAACTAAATAAAATAGTGACAGTTTTATTAAATTTATTTATTGTGCCAATTCCATATTATATACAATTGCATGCGTATTAATTTTAGAATCAGTTTAATGAGACAAACATACCCTATCACACTTTAACACAGTTTTTTTTTAAAATCAGGACTGAGATAGCTCGTTGAGATTCCCATCACAGCCTGCAAGTTAATGTGTGTCAGAGACCATCTGTGTTTACAGCTAATATCTTATACATGAAAAGTTTTCATCAGATAAAGATTTATAAATTCAGGTAATATCATAGCATTAAACGTTTCTTTCATAGTATGATCTTATTGCATGTCAGTAAGGTCAAGCTGCTGCTCATCAGGTGCTGTGTCAGTATCAGCAGTGATGGGATAAGAGAGCAAATTGAATTTATTCTCAGTTTTCTTAAAAGTCCTGAAATCTTCGTGTGATCTTGTCCTCCAAACCGTGCAGATGATCCCTAACTGTAGCAGAAACACTTTAAGGCACTTTCTGTTTTCCTACTAAAGAGAAATGACAAAAAGCCACTTTTTAGTAGGTCTACTTGCCTTGCAAATAGACCTTTCTTCTTACATTAGCACTGTTTATTATGTAATACCAGTGTATAAAATTCATACTAATGTTTACTTCACAATGTTACTAAATAGAAACATTTGTGCAATAATAATGTAAGTTGATTTTTTTCTAAATTTTACGTGCCTGTTTCAGTTACTTTATGAATGAAACAAATTTTTAAAATAATTTGTTTCAGAGAAAAATAATGCTGCATTGTTATTTACTATAAATATTGGTTTGTCATACATCAGATTTCTATTGAAATTTCTTTATGGGAAAACAAAAAAAATTTCATATAAATTAAAAATTTTAGAATAAATTTAGTAATTGCTAAATGACATTCTAGAGATCAGATTTATGACTGTGCAGTGTATGAAATTGATTATGATTATATGAAATTATGATTATATGAAATAATTATCGGTGTTCTTAGATCAGAATGAGTCAAATGAGAAATATACAGTAATTTTTTTTTGTTCATAATAGTTTTATCTTATGCATGCCTAGTTAGTAATATAAATATGTATTTAATAAAACTAAAAAGTAAAATAAATAAATCTACATTTGGTTGGTAAATGGTAAATGGGTAAAATGTCAGTTTATTTCATGTGTTTGTGAAAGTTAACTTTCCTCTATGCCTTTAATCAGTATTCAAGGTATCAAAGATTTGGTGCAGAGGAATATCTTCTTCAGGCAGGAGGTGTTCTGTGCCCACAACCAGGATGTGGGGCTGGTCTTTTGCCAGATCCTGAATGCAAAAAAAGTCGTGTAGTATGTATTCAAGAAGGTGGTGGAGGATGTGGTGTGAGTATGTGCTTGTGACTTTCTTTTCCTGTAGATGCTATGGTAAATGCAAATCATCAGTTATTGGTAATAATAATCAAATAAACTGGTTAATATGAATAATTTGTGATATTTTATCCCACAAATCAGTTGCTATTAACAGTTGGTGAGCGTAATGAATGGTAAGCGTAATAATTTTCAATGCGCACAGTTTGAAATTTGCAGTTACACATGCATATGTGTCTCCCATGTCAGCACCAAACTATTATGTGAATGGATGATAGCTTTTGCAAGTGCATCAGTTTGTTTTTATCTGTTAGCAACAGCTAGAAAAAATCCATTGATTGTTTATTTTAATAGATGGAGGCACCTAATTTTTTTGGGATTCTCACATATACTTTGCGTTCAACAAAGTATATATGAGCGTTTAAAATTTTTTTGTAATTGTCAGTTGCTGGTTTGCACATAATTGTTTTGAACTTTCCGTAAATTTTACTGCATTTGTAAGCAAAATGCATAATGATTAAGAAGTCATGAAGTTATATTTTGATGATAATTTAGACATGTCAAATAAAAAAAAAAGGGGGGGGGTTCATTTATGTACTATACTTTTATGGAGGAAAATGTCATGATATTCATGTTGCAGTTAGCCAGAGAGGATGAAACAGAATTATAAAAGAGGTTAAGATAAGTGTGAGAAAATTACATACAAAAATATAAATCTTTTTGAACCTTGTCAAAGGAAATAAAGCCTTTTGTGATGAGGTCTTACTGTTAAACTAATTATAAATCAATGAATTAAATATGAGGTGTCAGTTTGATTGCATTGATTTGCAATCACAAGGGAGCAGAGACTTTTAAGTTTATAATGGTTCATGAAGATTGATTAGTAATATTTAGAGCAGCATTAATCTTGCAAAGTGACAATGGCTGAGAATTTGCAAATTATTAAAGAAGTGTGTGAAAAGTGGAATGAACTGAAAATTGTTTATTGAAAGTCAAGGCACTGTCAATCACAAGGCTCAGCTGAAAGAGTAAACCAGGATGCTGAAAAGATGTTATCCACTTGGTTTGAAGCAAAAAGTACAAGGAATAGTCAGAAGGAGTAAGATTAATTCAATTAATGAAAAATAAAGCCTATCACTTTGGATGTATACAAAACTGGTGACGTCGTGCTTTGCGATATATACCAGTGATCGTCTTGGCATTACTTAGTTTAGTTTAGTCTGTATGAAACTGTATTTGGCAGTAATGCTTAAGTAGGTTTAAGACTTGCTTGCCAGTCAATACCTTGTCAGGAATTGCAAGTGAAGAAGATCTTGCTGTATTAGGAAATCAGTCTAATAATGATGCCCCACTTCCCAGTCTCAATTAAGCATAAGAATACAGATGCAATGAATAATGACGATATGGAAGTGAAACTGGATAATTTGAGTAAGACTTGGAGATAATAACTGTTGCAGGTGAATCAATCAAAAATAGAAATGGGATGTTGGTAAATAGACGAGGAACAATATATTTCTCAAATTAAGCAGACCTGTAATGGAAAGAGAAAAGCAAAAAATTTTATTGGTGTTAAACTGGGAAGACTGGGAGGAAAACAAAGAAGAATATATATAATTTTTTTTTTTTTTGCATTCAAAGAAGTGTCAGAAAATATCCAAGAAGCTAGATGTTCTGCTAAACAGTCACTAAATAAGCAAGCTGAAAATATGTTAAGGATTTCAAAGCTAAAATTTCCAACTGTAAATATAAGAGAATGTGTTTGGATAAGAATACCAGAGGTAGATAGAGGGTTATAGTTTATAGCCAGAATATTAAAACTGTTATAATTTCTAAGAAAAACTTCTATAAACTGGGTACAAAGCATGGCAATTTAAATCAGCTTTACACATAGAATGATTTTGCTATATGTAAGGAAGGAAGCTTTTGTGTCAGTCAGTGAAGTTACAGATACTGAAATAGGTCTAAAGGTCATATCACATATTCAAAGTATTTTGGAAGACTAATTCTAGAAAAATTTTCTGTTTTCTCACTTGATATAAAACAGCGTATCTCCATGAATCACATTGTGGTTACCACATAAAGGAGGGAACTAGTTCTGCATTATAAATAATAGTTAATAATGGGAGATTCAATGCTGATAGCTGATTGGTTGTTGAAAACAAACAACTTAACAGTTTTTTGTGAAAGGAAGGAAAAAAAATCATGTGTCTTTCTTTGAATGGTAAAGCAGGTAGTAAAAAAAATGAAGCAAATTTTCATCCCAAACAAATGGATGTGTGAGAGCAGCCCAAGAGAATGTACTTATAAGAGTTCAAATATAGGTTATTAAGGATTTCAGTATAGAATTGTATAAGCAATTATAATTTAGGTCCTGCACATGAAAAAAGTCAAAAACTCTTTGTAACTCCAAATGTTGCAAAAGTTCTTCCTGCCAAAATAAATAATTTGTTAAAGGTTTAATAATATTGTATTGTAATGGAATTTTCTCGCAATTTGCTGTTTGTTATAATTGTCGTAATGTTGTATTTTAATGTATTTCGTAATTAGTATATTGCATTTGCAATATTTTATTGCCTTAAGGTGTCTGTGTGTGATGTAATTTGTTTCATGTAATAAATAATGAATGCATTTTATAAAAAACAGTAAACACAGTAAATAGTTAAAATTATTAATTTTATTGTTTTGCTTTGACGAAATTTCATTGCTAATAAAACTATCGTTTTATGCAGTTTCATTTATTTCATATCGCATGACATTAAAATTACATTAGAGTTTGGGATTTCAATCTGTTATGCTTAATTAATCACATTCACCAAACTTCCTTGGTAATTAGTAATATTTACTGCTAAATGTGATTATTATGCATTTTTTATCACATTTACCAAAAGACAGGACTGTTATTAATAGTAATTGGATCTTAATTTAGAAGTCAAACAACAAAGTTCAGCATGTTATTGTATCTTAATTAATTTGATCTTTTATTTTAACCATAACATACATATGAAATTTCATTTTATGCTTATTTGGCTGTTTACTTGTTAAATTTTAAAATCAAATTTTAAAAGCATTCAGATTTCAATTGCATGTAGATTGTTTCAGGAACTAGGGAATGAATGAATCAAGTGATGAGAGAGTTTGTGAACTTCAGCAATATGATAATTTCAACCTAAATAACTCAGATCAAATTGCTCAAACTGCAGTTTATCATCAACTATGTTATTTAGGTTGAAGTGTGTCACAGGTTCTGAGTGCATTAAGTTAATAAGTTATTGCTTTCTGAAAGTGTGAAGAGTTGGATACATTATGGCTATTAAATTTAAATTTCTTTCATATGAAGCATGCCATTTGCTTGGAAATATACTGTGAAAATGTAGAATGATGGATAACTTTCTTATCACTGGTTTTGGTCTGATACAGAATTTTATCACTATTTACTCTTTAAGTACTGTAAATACTGTCAGACAGAAAGTAATGCCTGTATATTATATTTTTTAATGACTAATTTCTTTGAATTTTAGTATAAACTGATTCTTTCCTGAAGTGTGTGAATTAGTTAATGTAGCCATTTAAAGTGTGTGAATGAAAATTTAAAGAGTATTCCTAAAGTTTACATTTTTTCAAAAATTTCTTAAATTTTGTTGTGTACTTTTTTAAAAAGTTTTCTATCTTATTTAAAAATGATAATTTTTCATGTTTATGAAACACTTTTTCTTGTAAATTAAGAAAATAAGTTAAAAAATTTCCTCCTTCATAGTTTGTGTTCTGCAGACAATGTATGCAAGGATTTCATATTGGAGCTTGTGAAGCTCAAGAACCTTCAGGAATCACAGATGGAGTAAGTTGTTTTAAGAGTAATTTGTTTTATTATTGAACATTTAGTATTTCTTGTATGTATAAGTAAAGATAATATAAAATTTTTGTAAATTTATCATTTTTTATTATCTGCTTTTTGTATCTTATAAATTTAAAGGTGAAAAATTCATGAGATTACTTTTTAGAAACTTGAGAGGGGAGGTGTTAATAAGGTCATTAGTCAGTATTGACTTAATTAGGAAAAATTTGAAGATTTTAGCTTGAAACTTAAGCTGCCCCCTTTTTTTAGCCCTAAGAGGCAATTTGCCCAGAAGGACTATTAATTTCGGTTTGGCTCCTTACGCTGTCCACTATAAAACAGCGTTTCACTTTTCAAATTGTTGCCACCAAATATTAGAGCCCTGCATTATATTTAAAGAAATTAAATAATGAAGAATCTGCATGAATATATATATGTTTCTCGGATTGTGAAAAAACAATGAAACCTAGAGACAGCAAATTTTGAATAGTGTAGTCCTCCACTTGAATATGGGCACAAATGAAAGCAGAAGAAGCACAAATTCAGAATTGCAATATTGAATATTGTCTTATTATTTATTTCATATTTTGTAAACTTTAACGAATTTTTCATTAACAAACTCAGTGATTTCAAAGTGAGTAATGGTAACACTGTACGAGGGGAAAAAAGAAAAAAAAAATAATATCTCCAGAGCACGAGACTGTGTGTCGGAAATTCTGAAGATATACTCTTTTTAAATATTTTATGATAGTGCTGTTGAATTGAGTTTTATGGCTAAAGTGTGAAGAACATGATGTTTAGCAAATAAAGGTAATGCACAAAAACATTAAAGAACACCCTTTTGTGTGTAATATAAAATTCAAAACCTTTCAGTCCCCCCCCCCAGATCTTAAAGCCTGGACACCTTAGGAACTGCTTGGAAGCAGTTTGTTAGCAGTAGTCCAACTCATAATTGTTTTAGCCATCTCATCTCCAAGAATATTGCCCAAAGTGCATCACAAGAGATAGACCAGTATTGCCTCTGTGATAAAAAGGTCACACAACCAACCAAGAGTTGAACCTACACCCGGAAATTCGTAATAGAAATCAACCAGCATTAACCACTATACTATATAGGTTAACCATTTAATACCACTATACTATATAGGTTAATCATTTATACCACTATACTATATAGGTAACTATGAGTAAAATATTTACTGGAGTAGCTCAGTGTATACTAAATAAGGAACCTTCATCAGCAGAAAACAAGACAGTAAACCTTAAAATTCCAAGCAGTGAGGTTATGTTTGTCACCTTAAAAATATAATTATTCTGCCATATTTGTTTCAATCATTTTTATGATTTCAAAAATATTTAAGTTAATTTTTTTTTTTTGTCATGTATAGTTGGCATGTTTTGGGAATATATTTCTATGTGTAAATTGAAGTTACATATAGAAGTACCTTTGTCAACAAAACCAACATCAAGTACCTTTGTCTTGAAATTTATTGATGTTTGTCATTCAAAATGCAAATTTGTATTATAAAAGTTTATTGTTCAAATGTTTGTCCAAATTATTTATTTTTTAAAAAATATTTATTGAAAAACTAGCTGTTATATGTCATAAAAATTTGTATCATACTGTATTTCTTTAAACAGTGAATTAATTTTAAGTTGTTCCTATTTAACTTGAAAACAGTTGTTAGTATTATAAACATTTGAATTTTTAGGTATTTATTTTTAGTTGGTGCAGGCGAGGTACTTATTATTTGCTTATGACACATACACACTCACCTATATGCAATAAATGTATTTTTACTACTTCTTTATGACATCTTTTATTTAATTTACTTGTCTTTGACTCCCATGAAACAGACTCTATATTAGAATATACAGATTTAAAGCTACAAGAAATGTGCATTTTTTTTCCCCTCCATCAAATAACTGTAAAATTATCTGTCTTCATTTTGCTGTTTGCTTAGAAATGCGGTCTTGGTGCTGTTGAGATTTATGATCAAGTGCCATTTTGTTATGGAAACTTCTAGATTTTTTTTAAATCTACAGTTATGAAATGTGTGTTAGTTTTTGTGATCTAGTTCCACTCCAGAAGTTTTGAAATTTTTAAAATATGTGCTATTATATCTGTGGTCTTCCAAATATGATTCTTCAAACTTTGCTTGTGCTTCAAATTAAGTCATGTACTTTTGATAGTCACATCATTGATATGCTCTTTTCTGCTGAAGTGGTTTATTTTAAGCTAAATGCTATATTAATTTTTTTGTTGAAATGCTTATGTAATAAAATGTATAATTTTTAGATGAATTATGCAATTATTGATGAAAGAGCATCTAGCTCCAAGTGGGATGAAGATAGTAAAAAAACTATAAAAATTACTACAAAGCCTTGTCCCAAGTGCAGGACCCCAACAGAAAGAGATGGTTAGTTTGAAATTTATTTGTTCAAAATGATTTTTTAAATTTTATTAATTGTAATATAAGTTTGGGGATCAATTACCATGCTTTAAGTAATTTATTTTGTAATATAATGTATAGTTTTTGTATAGTGTTCTTGAGTTTGGTATTAACTTCGTATAATTTTTGTAGTTTTTATTAATGTGACGTGAAATTTTTATTGATTAAAGGAGAATCTTGGAACTGTATCCGTTTGCTTCTATTTAATAATGCTGTTATTCAATTAGATTGAAGAATTAATTGAAATCTTAAATTTAAGAGCATTTTTTATCATTTGAATTTTATTAATTATATTCTAAGTTCAGGGATCAGTTAGCATGCTTTGAAGAATTTATTTTGTAATATAACATGTAGTTTTTCTATAGCATCCTTGAGTGTGTTATTTACTTCATAGAATTTTACTAGTTTTTATTAATATGACATGAAATTTTTTTTGATTAAAAAAGAATCTTGGAACTGTATTTGTTTGCATCCATTTCATAATGCTGTTAACCAATTAGATTGAAGAATTAATTGAAATTTTGGATTTAAGAGCATTTTTGATTATTTCACTTTGTGACATTATTTGGGTTAAAATTCCTTTCTTTGAAATTCGATTTTGAATCTCTTTTATTAAATGTCAGCTAAGATACCTGTAAAGAAGTATGCATAAAAATCACTTCTGTCAGATTTTATTCTTTTTGTAGTATTTTAATCCTTCGGTATTTGCAAGATTAAGTAATTCTTTCTTCCCTAATATGCGTGACATCGGTCAGTCATCAGTTTGTTACATGAGCTGTGTTCGTTTGTGCCCACTGTGATGTGTAACCGGAATGCAGGCTGAGCTTGTTGATGATTATCAAAAGGTTAAATAAAAACTGCAGATGATGGAATATCCTGAATGTACTTTCTTTTTCATGCATTTTCTCATAAAATGAAGAGATATGTAATATTTGCTACATAAACATGTGTAACAAATGTGTGTTTATATCTTTCTCTCTGTGTATATAGATGTAATCTGATTCATAAAATTGTAATTTAGTTGAGGAAATATATCAAAATGCAATGATGTATTATTAATTTCATTTCTTGCTTAGTGAAGGATAAAATAAATAAATTTTAGTATTTTCTGATTATATGCATTCCCTCCCGAAAAGCTACCAATTGTTGGGATTAATTTTTTACCAAACCAAGACACAGAAGACAACAGCCATTTTAAAAAATGGTGGAATTGTATAAAACATATTACAGAACTACATAAAACTGCAACCAGTTGACAAAATTAAAAATGCAAGAAGCATCTATAATAAAGCACTTTTTTTGTGCTGTTTTCTCCATTTACAAAGTATTTTGTTCTAGTTTAAAAAAACATCTGGGAATTGCAGAAAGTTGGCACTACGTACACCATTGTTTTCTTATGTACACATCGATCTGTTTTCATTTAATATCAGAGAATTTCATAAATCTGGCATTGTACACGCTGTTGTTTTCCCATGTACATAGCGGTGTGTTAGAGAGAGAGAGAATTGCACAGCCTGTAGCATCAGTACACAAATTTTTTTGTGAAGTACAACTGCACAGAATGTGAATTTTCCCATTATCTACTGTTGGACAGAATGGACTGTCTAATTTGAAGGAAGAAATGCAATCTCATCTGCTGCATATATGCATGTACTTAGGCTGCCATATAAATGCATTTTGGTTATGGGTCTAATTTTTTTACTCAAGGAATATAATTTTGATAAGTAGTTAATTAATTCACATTGTATGTTAACTCAAGATCTTTCATCTAAAAATACTAGTTTCAATTATTATATAAAAATGAAATTATCATAATTCAAATTAGATAAAATTATTTAGGATCTTTCTATATCTCTTAAATAATTAATTTCACATCAAAATATTTCCTTGACAGAACTTTATTTTTCACTCCTTGTAAATTAGTTTACCCAGTCATATGGAACATTTCTATTCTGTTGTTTACAGTTTTATGAAATTTTCTTTACAATTTTGTAGGTGGATGTATGCACATGGTTTGTACTCGATCACAGTGTGGATATCATTGGTGTTGGATATGTCAAGAAGAATGGACACGAGACTGTATGGGAAATCATTGGTTTGGCTAATGGAAGAAGCCTTTTTTTTTTCAGATTTATTACTATCAAATTTTTCTAACATCAAAATAACCTTACATCTTTCTTGAAATTAATATTGTGCTGAAGCATTTTTAAGCTTCGTATAGAAGGTCTGAAGTTACATATGTTTTTTCTAAGTACAAAATAGGATAAAAACTGTTCCTTTTTTGAGTGTCATATATTAAATATCAGTCATGTTTGCAAATCATCTGTGATATTAAAATGTGCATAAAAATATGGCAATTGTATAGATGGATCTGTGATACTTATTTCTGTTTTACAGAAGTCTTAGCTATTAAAGGATTGTTTTATTATTAACTGTGTCTTATTATTTGTATCGAAGCCTTGTTCAGTTACCTGCATGTTTTCCGTGATATATTTGCAACTGCTTATTTAATTCATAATTTTGTTTTTTGAATGATGTATTTAGAAGTGATAAAATAATAGTTACCACAATATAAAATTTCTGTTTCAAAATAATTTAAGGTGGAGAACTAGTTAGAAGGAGTATTGTTGAATAAAATAACTTTTGCTCTGAGAGAAAATCCATTCTAGCACAGTTTATTTCTGGAATTCTAATTACACATTATAAGGTATTTATCAACTGCAAATCTTGGAAACTTATTCTTAATTTTGTTTGAGAAAAAGCTCATTTTCAGTTTACTTTGTTCGTTTATTAACATGCAACTACATTTTTGCTCTGCCGTTTGAAAAAAAAAAAAATAGTGCCACCAGTATGTTAAGTTAAAATTGTCTGATGTAAGACATCATATCATAAGGTTGAACATCTTCTAACAATATAACCTTGATATATTAGCAGTTTTGTATCGGCATCATACATTTTTCCCATGCAAAAATGTCTTAAGTTTTGGGCCAAATGAGTGTTGTTTGCTGGAACTTTGATTTACTTCTGCAGCTGAGATGCATGAGTTGCTTGTAGAAGCATATGGTGAGGCTGCCTTAAGGGAGAATTGTTGTTGTGAGTGGCTTCAAAAGTTAACGATGAATTTGACATTGATGAGAAAGAATAGAATGGAAGATTGAAAGTGTATGAATACTCTGAAGCATTATTGGATGAAGATGCATTCCAAACACAAGTAGAACTTGTACTTACATTAGGAGTGACTCAACAATTTTGACTGTTGAAATGCTGCTTGCTAAGCATAAGCAAAAGGGCTTTTTGCATCATATTGTCACTGGTGGTGAAAAATGGATCCTTACAATACCTTCCAAAAGGTGAAATCGTGGGGACCACCTGGTCATGCTTCAACATCGACAGCTTAGCTGAATGTTCATGGAAAAAGTCATGTTGTGTATATGGTAGAATCATCTTGGGTGTTGTGTATTGAGTTGCTCATACTGAATGAAACCATCACTGGGGCTCTCTACTGAATATAGTTGATGAGATTGAACTAACCACTCAAAGAAAAATGTGCCCACTAATATTCCAGACATGACAAAATTATTATCCTGCATGATAATGCTCATCCACGTGTCACGGTGGCAGTCAAAACTTACTCGAAGCACTCAAATGAGAAGTTCCTCCCTCCTGCTGTATTCACCAGATATCTTCTGATTATCATTTGTTTTGTTTGATCATGCATGCCCTATCTGAGCAGCACTTCATATTATGTGGAATTGAGTTGCTTTGTGAATTGCCTGGAAAGATGAAACATTCTTCCAAGGTAGTAACCATATGCTGCCAGAAAGATGGGGAAAAGTAGTGCTAATGATGGACAATACTTTAAATAAAACATAAAATGTTGCTCTTTCACAATAAATGCCCAATTTTTGATAAAAACGGAGACTTATTTGTACTCTCGTTAGCATTTTAAATGTAAGAATATTCTGTGTGTGTACAATCTTAAAACTGCAAAACTTTTTGAAAGAATTCAATGTGTTTAACTCAATTCTTAATTTTAAACAAAGAGGACATAATGCATTTTGAGTGATGAACAAATGCATCTTTCCTGTTCAGGAGCAAGTTGTCTTGAAGAAGAGAGATTGTCTCATTTTTATATTGAATTGCCTTGAGCTTTTGCCTTTGAAATCAGGGTGAAACAAAGGTCAATTTGCATTGTTCAGGTTAATGCACATTTTTTGAATATTTTTATTATAACAGGAAGAATAAAATATTTAATTTTCTGGAAAATGAATTTTCAAGTAGTGTGTCTTTTCTATACTAAATTTTAGCTTCTAAACTAATATAATTGTCTGCAGTTATTTGTTCAATAAATGAGTGTATTATCTACAACTGTGTAATTCCGTTAAAGAATAAAAATTATTTATTGTTTAACATATTAAGAGTTTATGAAATAGTAATGTTCAGAAGATCTGATGAGAAAAAATTGTTCTCTTACATCTGATAATTTTAATGCTTATATGGGATTTGTTTTAATTTTTATTATTATGTCATTCCTTTAAAATGTGTATGATATAGCAATAGTATTTTAGTAGTTCTTTGTCATCTCTCGTAGATTGGTTAAAATGCCAAGATCTATTGCTTTCATGCTTAAGAGAGAGGGAAAATGTGTACTGCTGTACTTTATATGCATTATGATAATTTAACGTTAGGTAGTGTATTATTATTCATAATATGCCAATCAAACTTTATACATTTCTATGTCAGCAGAAATACATGATCTACATGTGTTGGCTTTTAGTTTTGCTATGCATTATGCACAAAAACAGTGTTATATATTGTTGTGTATATTAAGAAATATATGTATCCTGCTTCTGGCATGGATTAGTGTTTTTAAAAATTCCAACAACCCTTTTCTCTGGCCAAGTAATATGTATAATATTTCTTTGACCAAGTATATTAAACAATAGTAATTCAATCTTAGGCTTAGCATTTGCAGAAATGCTAGTTATATAAATGTGCACATATAAGAGATGTTATGCAGTAGTTTTCATTTGAAAATCTTCCATGAAGGAAAAGCTATCAGTATAGAGATTTTTCATATGCTCTGCTCTAGTAAAATATTTACCAACTTGAAATACTGAGAAAACTGCCAATTAAAATAATTTTTTTTTGCAGTTATTTGTTTTTTATATGCCCACTTATTTAACAGAAAACTCATAATGTTTTAAATAGGTTGAAAGCGTGAAAAAGTAAAAACTTCTGATATCTACTGTTCATAAAATTTGAAAAAAAAAATATTGATAGTAAGAAACCAATTAGCTTGATAATAATAACAGTTGTCTTTATATTTTTAATTTGAGCAACGTTAACAGTGTAGTACTTCTGATTTATGCAGTGAAACATACCAAATAGATGCTATGATATACTAATCATATTTGCATGGAATAGCTATGACAGATTCATTTTGATACGTTGTGTTGAGTTTTAGTAAGTTATAAAAGACCAAGATAATTATATAAGGGTATCAAAATAAAAATATCTGTAATTCATTTTTCTAATCTGAAATTAGAAATAAACAAAGGCATGCAAATTCTAGAATAGTGAGTCTTTGATTAGTCCTTCAAATCTCATGTACTTCTTCACCTTTGAAGGTTGTACAGGGTTGCAAGAGTTGTTATCTTTATATATTAGTGCCTCTACTGATTCAAAGATATCTCTTCTGGCCAAGTTTGAGTATTCTTCTTGGAGCAAAAATTTTATGGAATGCTGAGAGACAATAAATACTCGCTCTCTGACTTTCTTGTATGATAAATAGTTAACAAGAAGAGCATGATGTAATGAAACTCAAATGCATAAGTACTTTCTCAATATATATTTTATATAATGCAGATTAATTATTGTGTTGGCTGCAAAATTAAATCTTCCTCCCCCTGATAAAATTACTGTAGTAATATTTAGTTCTTTTAATTGAAACAATTTTATTAAATTATATTGTGACAGCAGTAGTATTATGCTAGTATGTTTTTTAAAAAAACTTATTACAGTAGGGAATTTTTAGCTCAAAAGGACTTTTATTCTGGAAACATGATTTTGCATTGTTTCAGTTTTCATTTGAGTCTGTTGCCATTTGGAAAAATATAAAATATTATTCTTTCATATTTAATTTGTCTGTTATTAATTAACAAATTAAACTATTTAAAAGTAATAGATGCAGGTTTTGTATTATTTTTTCTGCTTACTATTTAATCCGAGTGATTTAAATAAAAATGCATTTAATTCATGATATATCTAATTAAAAACATTAAATATTTTTACAGAATTGCATTACATACTTTTCACTTTTTAAATAAATAGAATATTTATACTTTTCCTATTGTTAGTCTAAATGCATATGTATCTAATGTCCTATAAAATGTTTTGCTATTTCACCTGGGTCATGCCTATTGATAAGGCATATTAAACTTTAAAAGAGCCTTTTTTTAGCTATTTTCATATTGCAGATTTAATATAAATGACATTCCTAGCATATTTATGCTTTATTATTCCTAGACAGGTAATTATGCAAGTGAAATGCAAAGCAAAATTTTGTATATTTTGCAAGAGAACATTCTCACTAGTATGTTTTAAGTGGAAGCAGTCACTATAGTAAAAGGCCTTGAACATTTCAATAAGAGGGAGTGAACTGAAAGCTTTATTGTTATTTTGTCATGATGAATGTTAGTTGCTGCAAAGACGAAGCCATGTTATAATGAGTATTTTACTTAAATGGCAAGCATAAATGCATTTTTTCAAGATATCCCAATGAAGAAATGGCCTAGGGCTTGTTTCTGCAGCAACAAACAACTGTAGACATTCTCTTGGGAGGTGTTCTTTGGGTACAGACTGTAGAGAAAGTGTGATGACAGTTCCTCCATATCAAAAATGGTTTTCTCACTGAATGTTACTCCATAGTTAGACAGTTGGTGGTAATAGTGAAATCGAATTAATCAACAGTGATAGATATTATGACCTGAGTGAAGATAACTATAATCCAGATTAAATGCTGAAAATTACTTGCATTAGGGTTATTTGCTTTAATATTTGGATTTCACATAGCTAAAATTTTCTTGACTGTATTTTTTATTTTATTTTATTTTATTTATTTATTTATTTATTTATTTTTGTTAAAGGTTACAAAATTACTTTTTTTTTAAAAAAACAAATTGCGGTGGACAATGAAAAGTAGATATTTTACAATAATGTAGAATGGAAGTGACTGCAGGGCAAACAAAATGAACCACCACTAAAAACATTATAAGCTAGTGTTTTTTAAAATAATTAATATGTATATATAGTGGGATTAGAAAGGAGTCATCTCTTGTGAATTCATTCTGGGAGACTAAGTGATGAATCCCACCAAGTACTGTTCCCAGTTAGACCAACTGAAGGTAGCACTCACTGAAAAGTATTGAGAATTTCTCAGTACTTTTTACTGAGTGCTTATTGAGAATTATTCAGTACAAAAATTATGATAAAATTTTCGTTATACAAGACACACCATGTTTTTGTGTTGACCAAGCAAAAAGTGTTACAGCTTGGCTGGAAAGTTCTGATTCCTTTATTATATTCACTAGAAATTGCACCTTTGGAGAAACATGGCCATACAGAGGACTGAAAATTGACAGAGAGGTTAAGATAACCTATAGAAGCTGCAATAACTGCCGAGATACAAAATTGATGGCTGCACATTTTGATTTTCCGGCCATCTTTGCTGAATTGTAAAAAACTGGGGTCTTGTTTAACAAACCGAACCTCTATGATGGTAACATTTAGCAGATTACTAGGGTTGTTATCTTCGCCTATGGCACTATTTGAATAGGCAACAACAACAACATTACACCTTTGGAATTTCATCCATTTTGATTTTTAAAAAATTCTCTCAAAAGCAAAATTTTATTTTTCTACAAATGGCTGCTGGAGTTGCTTAGAAATTTATTTTATAAAGACAGAATTTCACAGTTGTTTAATTTGGTCAACCAACCAAAGATTTAGCTTCATAACCAAAACTTCATGAAAATGCTGTAAGAAAGAGAGATTTTCATGATTATGATTTCAAAATGTTCTTTCCACTTTATACCTGGACTGTTTTTTAGCCTTACTTATTTGGATACATTTCGAGATGCATATATTACTATTAATTTAAAAGGTGTCAGGAAAATTATTGCCTGACTGATGTGTACACTGGGGAGGGAGGGAGGATATTTCTATATTTCCCGTTCTACTGGGCCGATTGACGAAATTCAACTTCATAAATAATCGCACGAGTAGTTTTTAAAATATTAGCTCCTTAATGTTAATTAAATTTGATATATATTTATTAATATATCTTTTTTTTAATTAAACTTACTTGATTCCTTCTTCCAGAATTCGAAATTTAGGTTTAATGCAAATATAATTTGCTAATTTTTTATGATTTATTTTTAAAATTTGTATTTTTAAATATTTTTTATGAACTTTTCGAAAAAAAATTATATTATAACCTATAAAAATTTTAACATCCTCTTAGATGTATTTCCGGGCACACCTGCAAAAAATTAAGAGTATTTTTTTCAAAATTTTCGAAGATATACATGAAATTACATGTTGGCGGATTTTGGAATTTGTCATTTTTTTTTTTGAGCGATAATAAGGTCAAATGTGGTTTACGCACCACTTTGTTAAAATTATTTTAAAGTATGAACGATGATATTTTTCCCTCTCGTCTGCAATGCAGAAAAGGGAAGGAAAATTTGGTTGCTATACATTAAGAAGTTGGCCAAGTAAATTATTCTTTGCGCAAACTGGGGGAAAAAAAAAAAAACCCACCAAGATAAATTTTTGAATTTCTCCGTAAATTTCGCACCAAATTTTACAAAATTTAATATTTAGACATAATTTGAGTCGTAGAATTGAAATATTAAAAAAAAACTGCCATGTCATTTCAGAAAAAGCCCGATTTTGTGTCAAAATACGTATAGTAGAATAATGCTACATATAAATCTAGTGCATATCCTAAGTCGCGCTTTCGAGACATGAAAAATGCAATTTGAATTTTATCAATCGGCACAGTAGAACAGGAGATATCGAACTGTCCCCTTTTTTTTTGTGTAGTCTGCAACTTAATCAGCTTGAGGGTTTCAAATGATGGGAGAGGGTAGTGGCATAAAGTAATGAAGGGAAAAATATCTCTTATTTATTAAGTGTAAAAATTAATAAAAACAATTATACACAAACCTTGAGAGTCTGATGCCTAATAAAAGTTTAATAAAAATGAGGTGATGAGGTTTCATATTGCTAGTAATACTGCAGCTGTAATTAATTTCTTTGCTCTGACTTAATTGCATTATCAGCACTTACTGAACATAATAATGAGGGTAAATTTAGCTTAAATTAATATTGATTCTACATTTTGGCAATAATTAATTGCTTTCAAATGCTATTGCACTGAAAATAAATATGTTGTTTGTACACCAGCCTTTAAAATGAAATACTTGAAATAAAAATCATGGATCTTTTTTAAAAGAATTGTAATTTAAGTGCAAAGAATTATTGCATTCCCACTGTATACTCTTATGGTGTGTAGTTAATATGTTGAACTACCAAATGGAAGATCTGTGTTTAGAATCTCGGTGAGAGCGTAATTGATTTTCCGTGTTTCCTGCTTCGAAATTGCCTGAAGAAACACTACAGTGGCATCCAAGTTAAAATATGGTGTATCGTTATTAATCATTACCTGGTTTAGGTCAACTGCTCTTGTGCCTTTCTCTAGTTACCTTGTGTGTGTGTGGGGGGGGGGGGGGGGGGATCATGTTCTGAACTTTGAGAAATTCATTCTGATTGCTTTATTGTCTTCACTAATATACCCTTGCATAATTTAGAACTGCATTGGGAGAGCCAGTTTCAGTTTCCGATAAATTAGCTCCTTACTCTTGATGACGTTTAGAAAGGTGGTAATATTGCAGTTGTTCTTTCTAAGATATATTGTATGAGATTCAGGATCGGGAGCGTGACTTAATTAACCTTTCCATATTCTGTGTGCTTTATTTATGAAATTTTATGCTTTATTTTTTCTCCTTTTTTATTTTCTTATTCTGTATGTTGACCAACCTAGAATTATGTAGATGAGCATTTATCCATAACTGCAAGTCTGTAGATTCTACTATGTTACAGTGGACAGTAGTTAATCCGTGGCAATTTTGATTTGCTATAGTTAGTTTGGGCTTACTTGTTCAGGCATTCTGACTATTATTTGAATAGCCTGAATCCAGTTCAGTAGAACTGAGGAAACCTAACATTGAACATACATTTAAATGTCCATTGAACTGCCTAGCTTTCATATGGTACTTTTTTGCATGATACTGAAAAACCGTTAAAACCAAAAATTGTTTTTAAAAAATAATGATTGGAAACATACATGTATAGTCTTCCTTACAGCATACTAGATGGAATATCGTAATTTGCTAATTTTGGTAAGATATACATATAAGTTTCATTCTAAGCTTCAAGTGATAACCCTCCATTCTCCTCAGAATATTTAATTCTTATTCTCTGAGAAGTCATGATTTTGTTTTCAGTCAATTTATTCTTTTGAGCCGTTATACATTATGCTGTTCTGCCTTTTTGAATTTTTATTGAACATGCTGAAAGTGCTATTCTAAAAAAAATTTAGCCAGAAATATACATTGGCTAACATTTGTTTTTGGACACTTGTATTTTTCAGCTTTATTTGCAAATGTCAGTTACCAAATATTAGCAAAATCACTTTATTTTTCTTTCTCATTTAATATTGATCAACTGTTTTTAAAGCTGCTTGTTTTGAAAAAAAAAAAGTTATTTTGGGTTAAGAACATAATTTGTTCAAAACGTTCTGAAAAGGAACTCTCATAAGCATTCGGACTCTTTGAATAAACAGTTTATGTTTGATAAAAAGACGAAAATAACAGACCATTTAATATTTTATTGGATATCCTCTAGCTAAATTACGCTTTTTATGCAATATTTCATTGATTCAATAAATTTTTTTCGTGTGAGTTCAGGCCCGATTGAACATTGAATTTTGACTTTTTTTTTATAAATATGACATTGTTCCAATATGATAAAACTTTGCTTATCATGAGTTTAGTGAACTTCAGGCGTATTTTCATTGTTTTCTTGTTGTTTAATTGCCCTTTGTATACATGTACCTTAAATGGTTCTTTTAAAAGCTTCAGGGTTAACTTTTTTCTAAATCTTCTGAGCGTTTTACAGTACTTTTAGGTATTTGATTTTTTGTAGAATAATCTGCGACTTCTTAGGTGTTAGCTTGGAATGTGTTCGAGACTCCAATGCATTTTCACTAGTTCCTCTCAATTTGCATCGTTTTGTTACATCAAAGGTAGTTAAACACGTTTGCATCAAGGACTTTTTGATATTTCGAATGTTTTTATAATCTTTAAAAAAGATGAATTATTAAATTTCTCACAGAGTTGCTCGTTAATTTGTAGTGTCTTGCCATGCTCATTTCAGATATGAAGCTATTCATATATTTTACTAAGCAAGTAAAAATTTCCTAATGCGGATGATAATTCTTGTAATGAATTTTTGTTTAAAAAAAGTTATAATAAGAAACATATATACCAGAAGATTAAAAAAAAATTGTGAAATGTCCAAATTTTAACGTGAGTTACTGATTAACTCTTTCTAAGCGATCATTTTATTTGCAAAGAATAATTTGATCATATTTGCTTTAGAACAAGCAAGGCTTAAAACGGAAAATAATAATAATAATAATATATTAGGAAAAAATTTGAAATCGCTTTTTGCGTGTTTGTATAGATTGAATGCACATAGAACAGATGATAGTTTAATAAAATTTATTTTACCAAAAGAAACACTTAACAGTTATGGAACTTTCCACATAAATAGTCATATGCAGCTCTTCACGGTGTCACAGAGTAAAATAAATAGTTATCACTTCAGACTACTAAGAACGTGAAACACGACACAATGCAAAGCGCATCTAAAAGGCGAAGCTCTCACAAATATCTCAATACTCCGAACTCAGAATATGCTCTCTCCTGTCTTACGTAGTTTTCCCTGGTCAATATCAAGTACTTCTCGAAATTACTGGAAGGCATGTGACGGCCGGATTCGGTTACAGTTGCATATAGGATCAATTACAATACCCATTACAGTTATACAGGGACCGGACCCAAAATGTTGCCAAGTTTGGCGATAAAAATTAGTCAGCAAAACTACTGCCAGCTTCGTGATATCTCGTCAGTTTAGCAAGATAACCATTTATTCAGTGTTAAATAGATTTTTCCCTGTGTCATTTTTCTGGGAAAGACTCGCCTTTTCTTATTACATTATACAAAACATAATACAACCTTACATATAATTTCACTAAAATTATTTACAGATATACAAATTCGTAACATTATGTTTCAATATTTAGTACAAGATCTATGCAATTTTCAACAATACAAATGTCCGAAAACAAATGCGAGCCGCTGTATTTATTCATTTGTTCGATGAAATAAAACCTACAGTTGAATGTCAGGAATGGCATTTTGAAACGAATTCGTATTGATCATCAGTTTTATGAAAGTAAAATATTTAAAAGAACCATTGCTTTGTTAGCATTTTTTTTGGATACTTTTTATGAGATCCGCTTTTCTAAGTAGAGTTATTTTAATATGTAGCATGGAGAAATTCTGACAGAATAGATGTTCTTAACCGACATCTTCTAGATCTATTGATTTTAATTAGTTAATAAATTCTGCTCCAGATGAAAAGAGTGCTGAATAGTAGCTCTTGCTTTAATACCAGCAAAATTAGAATATAATACCAGTTAAACTTTCATTGCTTTCAGCCATGGCAGGTTAGTATACTAATACGGTTTGATTTTGATAATTAATTACCTGCAATATTTGCTTAAAGTAAGAGATGCCTGCATGGAGGACGTTTTAGGGAAGTTTGTGTCATACTTACTTATGTGCATCAAAACTCTTAGAAGTAAGGGAGAGATCTTTTTCCACCTTCACGAGAGAAAATAATAGTAATATGAATTGTATACGGCTAATCTAACGTCGCGCTTCGCTATATATACCAGTGATCGTCTTGACATTACTCGTGGTCTCATGCGAGACCTGCACATTTACTGATGTATGAGAATATAAATACTATACTAATGTGTCGAAAATACAGTGAAGTAATCTTTGATGTTTGGGTATATAACAGATTTTAAAAATTTCGTAGAAATGAATGTAAGAGAACACCAGTTTAAACTTATGTGGGCTAGTTTAATTTGTGGTCAATAGATGGCGCAGTAATTCTGAAAATGAATTATCGAAGCTACTTCGCTTATTTTCGATTTTATTTTCCAATTTGTATTGCATTAATAATATTAATATTAATCAACCAATTAATAATATTTATAATAATTTCATTGATAATATTAATGAACCCGGAAGGATATCCAAATTATATACAGACATTATAATCGATATCTATAACTTTTTTATTATTTATTAAAAGAAAATTTATGTTAAAAGTAAAGAACTTTGTTTCTCGTACTTTTAAAAATAAAAGAATTAACT
>KK112082.1:76767-111049 GCA_000611955.2 Stegodyphus mimosarum
CGATATCTGGCTCTTTCTATTTTTCGGATGCGGTTCTAGAATGTTCTCGCTCCATCTATGGTATATCGCCAAATTTTGTAGCCAAATGGACGATTTCGCGTCAAATGTGGCAACCCTGCCTTTCAGTGCCACTTTATGGCAACCTTAAGCTCGTCTGGCGGGGAAGCTATTTCACTGCAGCTGGGCATTACGCAACAAAAGGATAAGTGAAATATTCGCTTACTTTCTAGAGGGATGCCTCGGAAACTGTTGCTGTTCCTTCCGAAGTCCTTTCCTTTTTGTCTACTGAAATCCATGCACAGCCGAACTCTAATATGTGTATATATATGTATGTATATACACATATATCTAATATGTGTATGTATATATATATATATACATTAGAATTTTATTTTTGATATATAATAAATATATACTTACAGAATATTGATACTTACAGACTAATCAAAACAAGTATGATATCTCAGATAAATACGAGGATGGTCTATCATTTTCGCCTAATATTAGACGCGTCACTCGTTTAACTAAGTTCTTTTCCTTTTCTTCGCCAGAGGGCGTTCGCGGTTGATACATCATTTGTAAGCATACGTGACAGAGTTCGTGTATAAATTGTAATTTTAAACGATAATTTTCTAAGTCTCTTAAGTTATCCTTTTATTAGTCAAGTGTTTTTGAGTTAGTCAAAAGTGTATGTTATTAATCAGAAGGGTTTTCGATACATTTATTACCTTTCTTTCTGAACGGTAAGAAGTTTTAATCCACGTTTCTGCTCCGAAAGAAGAACATTTTTAAATGACTTGCTTGATCTTACTTTTAAGTGACTTAAATGGAATGAGATACATTATTTCTTTTTCTCAAATTTACTTAATATTAAAAGGCATGAAATTTTAGGTCTACTGGAAAATTCTGTCCTTTCGGGAAGTGAAAGAATTAAATAATATTTATCGTACAGTATAATTTCCGTCGTTGCTTATGACTTTTTGCCAGCATGATAATAATTTGTAGATAGCATTTTTGGAAAAACGTCTGTTCTTGGAGGCGAATAACTTAAATAGTGCTTTGCTGATTTTTGTTTTCAATTTTTTTCTCTTCAAAAATTTTTGCAAGGAGAGAAACAAGTGATAATCGAGAGGTGTTAAGTCTGAGGAGTACTGTGAATGCGGCGAAATTTTCCAGCCTAGCTCTGCGATTTTCTGACGAGTCACAAAAGCAGCATGTGGTATGGCATTATCGTGATGCAGTATAATGTTCATCTAACTGAACATAGCCGGCCTCTTTTCTTTGACTAATTTGTTTAAATGTTCATTTGCTGACAGTATCTCTTTGTATTGAGCTTTTCCTTAAGTTTGAAAAGCTCGTGTGGTGTAGCTGCCGATTTCGTTGCCCAGAGCACTTGTTGTAATCGGGGGGGGGGAATGAACTTCTAACTCAAGTTCTAACAATAACAGGAATTTTAATTAAAAAAAAACACAAACAAATGCGATTTAAAACGATGTGGGACTTGGTTGCATTCAGTCCCGTAATTTCAGAAATTTGTTAAACAGGAATGTGCACGATCAATAGCATACACGAGGCGTTATAGTTCTAGCGAGGCATAATGCTCATAGCTACAACAGGAAGACCTTGACTCTTCTCCGAAATCCACCTTTCTTTTATCGCTGCCCAAAACTTTACTAACTTACGGTGTCGTTACCTCCGCTGAACCCCGGAGGGTGGGATTTTTCCACTCGTACATGACAAAGGTATCCACATTCCGACTTTGTGAAAGACTTCTTTATCACTGGAACCGTTGGAGCAACCTTGTAGGCTGTAACCAGAATAATTAACAATGGGACCTTGTTATAACGGCATATCTGCTCTGGTGTGAAAGAGGCATGATTGTATTCGAAATTCGGTCCCCTGGGCGACCTGACAAAGAACATCTATGCGACCTTGTCACACTCGTAATATATTGCTCCTTTGATGTTCCATGATATCACTAACACAGCATTAGAGTTGCAGGAGGCAAATTGCCCGGGCTAATCAGCTGCCTAGACACACATATTCAGTTATGCACAAATATTGCCCCATTTTGCCAAACTTATTGTCATATGGACACTGACCATCTACTCACATCTTTTCCATTGGAAAGCGAAACATTTTTTGTTACACAAACGACTGTATGATCCTGCGTCTATTACGTTGCTTGAAAAGCTGCTCCAAGAGTTATCGTTTTCATAGGTTAAAAAGAATTTTCAAATCGTGCTCTGAATTAAAGAACTGTAGCAATAAACAGTTCAAAGAACTTGAAGTTCCTTATTCGTTCATAATATGATATCATACAGAAATAAGGCTTTATTCTTAAAAAAGTAAAATGAAGTTTAAAGACAGATTGTTGAGAATCACATGTGGATAACAGCCTTATTATGAAAAGAAGGGATTTAGCATGAAAACTGGAGATTCCGTTTACTATCTTGTAGGGTTTAATTTTTCTAACAGTTATTTTGCTCCATTATAATTCGTGGCCTTATTCTGCTTAGGTCAAACAATCGAGATTAGCTACAACAACAACAGGGCTACTGCAGTGCAAGATCAGTATGCGAGTAAATTATATAATTGCTGCCTAGACAATTCTTCAGATTGTAATAGTGATGGTAATTCTGTATTTAAGACCATTCTAGTTTTTTTTAATGTTCAGCGAAATTAAAGTAATGGATTTAAAAGATATTGCATATTTAATATATACATATCAGGTGCTAATAGGCAGTTAGTAGCTGAAAAGTATTTGCGAAATGAAGATTGATTAATCGACATTCTAATGCAATTTATGTTGGTTGACTAAATAGAAACAATTCTTGTTAATTGGAATTGATAAAAAAATTAAAGCAAATTACCTTTTGGTAGCATAAACATGTAAAAAATAAAACATTTTTTATTTGAGTTATAAATATTAGAAAACATTTGTTATTATTTTATGGTTCTCATTTCAAACCTCTGTTTATATTTAATTTGCGTGAGCCAGAGAACTCATGGAATGTAAACAGAAGAATTAATTTTTTTTTGTAAATACAATTGTGTTTGCCATTTAATGAGCTCAAGTCGAATTAACTAAGGAGATGCAGTTTTCGGTTCTTCCTTAATTAACTATTCGCTTCAAAGGCAGACAATGTTTAATTTAATTAATTCAAATATCAACCTGAGTGAAATCAAAGACATCTGCAACTTCCAACAATGAAAAAAAAATTTTTTTTAACATTCCACAAGAAAATCAGTTTGGTTAAACAATTAATTTGAATACGCATTAAATTATTGTTGTTCCTATCATAAGTTTTTACCAAATAGAATTAGCATCGGCTTAGACTTATCAGTGCGATCAATTTTAATGTATGAAAGCTAATTTAATTAAACTGTATGAGTAAAAGCGATATTGATCGGTTTTACACTGGCTGCATAAAACATAATAACATTAATTACGGCTTCTATTTTTTTTAAGCATTTGTTGTATGCAATAATGATAAAAGATTAAAAAACTGAAGAGGATAAATAACTGTAAGAATGATTGTTATAAAGCATAGATGGCCAACTTCTGTATGCATTTGATCGACTTTTGTCTTAAAAATGTGTCGTAATCTGCTTTCTAAAATCTTGAAATTTAACACATTCAAACTTGTGTACCAATAAATGACAAAAGAGTTTAAGTATTAAACAAACATGATATTTTATTAATAATATTTATAAACTGAAAAGTAGCCATAGGAACAATGCGGATCATATTTTATTTTACTATCTTATTATTAATGGGTTGGTTTGGTTTATTTAGTTACGACAAAGGTTATCTGTTTAAGGGGAAGCATACCTTCGCGGAGGACTTCTTAAGGGAAACTGGCTCTATGTACCTTACACATTGGCAAAACCACGAAAATACCCATGCAATCAGCCAGTTCGCCGGGATTCGAGCCCCGGACGGAGCTACCAGTGTTCAGCGACGTTGCCGCTCGGACGCTGGTGAGCCTATCATTAATGTGAAATCTGCGTTTGCATATTTCCAAAGAAGCGTTCATAATCTGGAATGTATCCAGACTAATGATAATAAATCTGCAATATGGGTATAAATTAGTAATAATAGCAGAGTCATCAGGATGCAGGAATGTTAAAAATGTTCAACTTCCTCTTTGGGTTTCGAACTCCGACTCTTCGACCTTTCGAACCCCGAATATACGTTGAGTGTGCTTCCAAATACACCACAAAGGCAAGCGGGAAGAATAGAGAAAATACTTGATGTGATGTACTGTTTGTGAACGTTAAATATGTAAAAGCTAGTTCGCATAAGTATGCAGATACGAAAGAAAATAAAATTTTTCATATATTTATTGATATTGGGATACTTTCTTGACTGATGCATTTCCAGTATCTTCTTAAAATTTTCTGGCTTATAAGATTTGATCAGTTTACTAAACTATAATTTCATTTTCGAACGCTTTTTTAGCCTAATGGTGTGTTAGACCTCAAAGGGATAATTAGTTTCAAAATGGCATATTGCATCGTTTCATTTTCTGCATTGATTCACTTTTCAAAGTGTTGCTACCAAATATTATCGCCAAATATTATATTTAAAGAAACTAAATAATGAAGAATCCGCATGAATGCACGATTGTTTCTTGTACTGTTAAAAAAAAGGTACCTAGAGCCATCAAATTTGAATAACGTACTCCTCCAACAGAGCATGGGCACTTGAAAGCCCGAATTTTGTTTTTGGAATTTGTTTTACTATCTATTTTGAAAAACTTTAAAATGAATTTGTGATTAACAAACTCATCGACTTCAAAGCGTATGATGGAAACACTGTGTAGAGACATTAGGATTTTTTTTAAGCAAGAGAGATTGAACAATGAGCAACGCCTTCGCCGGGAATCGATCCACGGACCTCTCGGTTACGCGTCGAGCATGCAGACCACTACACCACGAAGGCATACAAAGAAGGTGGGAGAAATACCTTATAACTGTATGGAAAAAACATTTTTATTTCCAGTGCTGAAGACTATCTATCGGAAATTCTAAAGATATAGTGTTTTTAAATACTTCGTGATATTGCTGTTGAAATGAATTTTATGGTTTAAGTGCGAAGAACATGATATTTAATAAATAAAGGCAAGTCATAAAACGTTAAAAAATGCCCTTTTGGGCATAGCATAAAATTTGAAAACCTTCAGTTTTAATTTTTTTTTTAAACACAAAAGAGGCTATTAGTCTCGAAATGGGATTTTGCTTTGGTTCACTATAAACGCGTGTATTATCGCTCTGCAATTATTTAAAAGTATAAAGTAATGTAGAATCTACGTATATGTATGTATGTCCCTCGCGTTATGAAAAAACGATGAGACTTACAGGCATCAAATTTTGAATAACGTAGTCCTCCACTCGAACATGTGCCCTTGGAAGCCCAAGTTTTGAATTTTGGATTGATTTCATTATTTTTTACTTCATATTTTCTAAAACTTTAGTGAATTTTTGATTAACAAACTCAATGATTTGAAAATGAGCAGTGGCAACGCTGTTCGAAATAAGACATTTTTATCTCTAGCGCGTCAGACTGTTGGCATTCGGAAAAATGTAAGTAGACATATTTCATTTTCAATTAACAAACTTGACCGTAGGAAAGCAATGCGATGCCATAGCAGAAAATAAAATGTTTTTTATCTTCTACGCGCCAGCGTGTTGCCATTCAGTAAAGTCTAAGACACTTTCAAATTTAATTTGGAAGGTTACTGAGCATTAAACTAAGAGATTTAAAAGCAATAAACACAGATCTTAAGAATATTTTTTCCTACTTTTTAATGTGACTGATTTAAATAAACATGCATTAAAATCACGAGATATCTAATTAGAAATATTCAAAACTTTTAATAAATGGCACTAGCTGGACTCATTAAAATCATTGCATAGTTTTATTTTTTATGATAACTACTTTAGGCGGCTGGCATCGCGAGCGACTAGATTTTTCAGAAATAATGTAACGAATATAAAAATATGTATGGCAACCTCTAACACTCTACAGGGAATTCTAAAGATATACTACTTTCAAATATTTTGTGATTTTGCTGTTGAATTGAATTTTATGTTGCATAAGTACGAGGACGTGATATTTAATGAATAAAGTTAACACATAAAAGGTTAATAATAAAAAGAGAAAAATTCTTATCAGTCTTACTAAGAAAACTGAATATTGATACGATGATCTGAGAAAAGAGTGAAAAAAAGTTATAAAAATATATGCCAACACTTGACATATGCTGCTAAGCAGCTTTTGAAAAACTTTGTGATTTTGTTGCTGAACTGTCTCAAGCCGTTTGGTTCTCACTCTCACCCTTGAAACCAATAGCAGTACCTGTACTACGATACCGTGAGTGTATCGGTAGCTGTCTTCAAGAATTGTTAATTAAAGCCTTTATTCTAGAATATAGTTCAAAGTGGGTCAAAGGTTCAGCATAAATCTGAGGCATGGAAGTACCGTCCTTTTCTAGTCTATCATCTATATCATTATATTTTAGATTTACATGAAACAGTATCTATTGTAGATGGAGGACAGAAGAATGTGATAAGGTCTGGAGTTTTTCAATAACTTTAATTCCTCTCATGTCTATTTCCAATATTTCTTCGACTATCTCCAATCTATTATTATTATACACTTCGATTGCCCATAAAGATCCAGGTTTCTCTGGATAAATGTTGTACTAAAACACTTTCCATAGTCATGTCAATAGCAATCAATTCCGAGCTGAAAACGGAACAGAAATCGGTACTTCTATCCTTGAGAGATATTTTTTTTCACGCCAAATTAAACAAAAGCCCCCCTACCAGTGCGTCCATGTTTATTTCTAACTGCCATCTGTATATATCAGAAATGCCTGAACAAGTGTTCTATTAATCACTTCCAGAGCAGGCTGTCTTGAGTATTCAGGATGTTGACAGGACTTACTAGTATTAGTCTGAAACTCTGTATGGAAAAAACATCAGACAATGAGTCCATAGGGGATGCACTAGAACTGTATGTGGCTTAAGTGCGAAGAAAAGGATGCTTAATAATAAAGCTAAAAAGGCGAAAAAAAGGGGTTAACAGGAGCGAGTGCAGGAGCAGACTGGTAGACTGCATGTTCAGGAAGAGTGTAAAAATAGCTAACAAACCCTTTTGGGTTACCGTTAAAACCTGAAACCTTTCATATTTTATTTATAAATTTTTGTATTAAATTTTGTTTCCAATATTAAATATGTCAGAAATTTTTACGACCATATGCTTTACATTTATTTTTTATCACAACATGTTTTACATACGTTATTACTGACACATGGCTTACTTCGAACGATGTAATAGTTATTGCACGTGATTTCAATATGTGCATTTAAAAAAATTGTTAGTTCTTAACTGAACCATCAGGGTCCTAATTTTATTTTTTCTCAAATTACTATTTTGGGGATAGTATAAGTTGCATGTGGGGTTGGAATCCTCTCCTATCAACTATAGTCGACTAAAAATCCCTTCGCTATTCACTTGTTGGTCATTCATGCTATAAAATAAGCTAACTCGTAGAATACGACATAGCTTTATTCTTACTATTATGCTGCAGTAGTTACTGCAAATACCAGGCATTTTAGCACTCAAGCCATCAGCCATCTAATTTCCCAATATCTCTGAGCAAAACAGTTAAATACCCGTAAGTGCTATGCACATATTAACATGTTCTCCGTTCACATCCAATTAAATATTTTGACGTTCAAATCAGAAACTTCAGAATTGCTAGACACGCATTGCGAGACAAATGCCCATATTTCATGTGCAGCTGATTAAGTTACATATAAGAGTTTTCTTTCTGTGAAAGTATTTTCTGCAGTTAATCAAATAGTAACGTCGGCACCTTTTCTCAGTATATTAATTTGTACATTTTCAAATATCTTACAGAGCTTTCTCGCCTACTTACTATCTGCCAAAGAGAAAGGACTTCCCATTTGCTCTCAGTTTCTGTAAAAAATATTAGCTCTTAATAAATCTACCAACAAATGCCTCCTCAAATTGATTACTCCGGCTGAATTAATGCAGCTTCAAAGTGAATAGCAATCTCAGATTAGATTATTTATTATGGGTAAATTCTCGAGGGCTTTTTTACCTTAGGAAGAATGTTTATGTGAAGGATCTTCTAAGAGGAGCTGATTCGTATTCACGTTTCGCAGAGAAAATCCGTGAAAACCTCATTCAATCAGCCTTTTCAGCCGGTGGAAACTGAACACGTGATGAGCTAGCATTTTATCCACAAGTCGAATGTTAGTAAGAATATTAGTCAGCCACTGCTGGGACTGAATCTACGGCGAACTAAATGTTAATCCACTCGTAGCGGGCGGGACTACTAGACAGTCACTCAGTCACCGCCGAGCATACCAGCCTGAAAATATAATAATAAATTTTATAAATTTTCAATTAAGGACGTCTCGGATAAGGATAGCTCCTGTTATTTTGCCATCAAAGGCCTCCTTAAAATTTTAACAATAAGTAAAAAACCGAAAATTTAACCATAAATCCTGTCCAACATAATAAAAATTTCAGCAAACAATTTACTTCGGTAAGCATAAAATCCGGCTTTGGGATGGATTATATTAAAGATTGCGAAGGAAGAAACTGTCATTTACAAGAATAACTCTTTTCACAACAAATAATTCTAAGGAAACTGATGTTAAAAATACTGCATTAAGGAATCATAGCGCATTTCAATCAGTCTAATACTTATCTTTAATTCTGCAATCGTATGGGAAAAAATATTAGCCAATTTGTAACAAATAAATAAAGAAAGAACCGTTATGAAGTAACTAGAGGCAAAACATCTGCTCTCCAAGTCCTGCATAGGAAAAAAAGGCCTTGATAAGCTGTAAATAAAATAATAATAATGGTGGCCACAAAATGATGAAGCCACGGGCTTAATTTCGAAGAGTTTGATAGTTTGAAAAGAAAAAGATGTAGAGGGTGCCGATTTAAGGCATTAGTGAAGACAAAGAAGGAAGGAAAAAATTAAGAAAATACCAAAATTAGAAGCAATATTCGAAAAACTAGTTTCCAACTCAATATGATATTATATATAACATACGCTCTACTATTATCTGAAAAAAAAAATGAAAGAAGCCGTTTCGAAAGCATATGTTCCCTGGATTTTATTTCCAGCTACTGAAGGCACTAATAATAATCAGTGCAGTAGCGTGATATTGGGCCATTAACATTTCTGAAGTAAACACCAAAATAACATTAATTTTCTTTCCTCCTGATGAAGAGGGACTTTATTTGCCCTCGAAATCGATAGAGTTTCTATGTTAAAAATCTATGCCTAATACAGGTTGTTGCTTCACTTTTATGGTTTGTTTGAAGTTTATTTATTTTATGGTGTTTCTCTTCTGTCTTAACATTAATGCTTTTGTATCATCACAATGTATGTTTAGATTCATTGCAATGTCTCTAAATGAAATTTGAAGTGAAGTTAAATACATCTTATTTCTCATGCAAAAGTGAATTAATGTACACATTTAAATATTTTTGTACAGTTGGTATTTTTTAAACCATACATGCATTAGTTTACCTTGTTACTTTGCGAATGTCAAAGTTTCAGATTAATTAGTATTCTTAATGTATTAAAACAAAATCTGCTGTATACGTCATTTTTTAAAAAAAATTAAGTATACATATTTTACTTTGCGTGTATTGCTAAATTTATGTTGTATTATTATTAATTTTGAATAACGAAACATTTCTGTATCAAGTTCTAAGCTTCAAACCTTTCCGTGCAATTTTAATTTTCTTGTGATACAATTAAAATGACAGTTTGACTATAATGATAGAGTATAGGCATGTGATATATGCAATTTAAGTTCAGATGTCACATCAGCCGAAATATGATATATAATTGTCAGCATATTCAAAATGCTAAATTACAAATCCTATATAGAGATACTACTGGAGATTAAACCGACGACATCTTTTTTGCAAGGAGGTTCTTTTGCAGTTTGAATTATCCGGAACCATTAATTAGCCTTGAGTCATTTCAGCTCTAGAACGAAAAATTTGCTTAATTGAAAGTAACCGGATATCCTGGACTAATATAATGTCTCGATTTGGGATGTCTTACAGATATTGTAAATATTTTGCATCATAAATTTAAAAGATTAATTTTTCTACTTCGGTTTCTCTTAAGCATGGAGATATTTTATTTAAGTCAAATAAGCTTGATATTTGGATTAATGATTTTAGAGAACCTAAGTGACTTATAGAAAGAATGATTTGCAAAAAATTTCGGGGCTTCTGTTTTGGCTGTATTTTGTGCTTGGAGATATGAACTTCATCCCATGGACTAGGTATGGACTTTAAGACCATTAAACAGATCACTTTAAAATATAGTGGAATGAAAGAAGCGGGAAGAAAACTGCACTTACTAGAAAGAAACTCAGAAAAAAAGTTTATCTTGCAGTGAAATATATAACATAAGAGCAACTGAGAAAAACTGGAAAAGGAAAACAAGTAATTCCTGAAGAAAACAATCGAAACATTTACGTAAATGAAGATTACATTACTCATTACACTCAAATATCAGCACGTAATGAGTTTTGAGATCCTCATAATGCGTTGATCATTTGTTATTTTACGTAACAAAACTTTAGTGGAATAAGAATTCCTTTGTAAGTAACTTGAAATAACATAATCCTTCAGGCATAATTCTGTCTCGCTTTAAACTTTTTTTTAAATCTCTAAAATTGACTTTTCGTATTAGGTTCGGAAACATTCAGTCACTTTAGTTCCATTTAATGTCGACTGCAAGTATGGAATTGTGATAGCATTCCAGTGGGAGGGGGGTTGTTAAGTTTACCTTATTACGAAGGAGGCTGTACAATGACGACAAGACCGAAACAGAAATACGTGGAAGCTTTTTGTAAATGAAGATGAGTGGAAGTGGTGGGAGACGTAAATGCAGAAGAGTAGGATTTGTTACAGAGTTGTATAGGTGTGAACAAAAATAATATAGATTACGTAGAATGTCTGACCAGTGGCACTGCCGAAGTTGTAAATACTAGTTAAGATACTTGAAGCTATTTTAAAATTAGGGCTGTGCACAGTTATAAGGCAACTTATAAATCTTTGCTAGATATCATAGACATCTTCAGGAAAATTTGGATAAGATTTTTAACGAATAATTGTATATTAAACGAGAGCTATAAAGGATTTTATGTTAATTAAACAGGTATTATGGTTTAACTTTACTTTAACTTCTTCTTTCCGTGGTCTCACCAGAATGTAAATTAGTTGTTGGTTATTTAAGGGGAGTGTTTTAATGTTTTAAAATCAGAGCTTGGTAGTTTCGCGTTGCGGTTTCGTACTATCGCCAGCTCAGTCAAATTATTACGACTTTAGCATTTGCTAGCCGACGTTCAAACTACGCGCCGTTAATTATCTTGAGCCAGCTTAAATATTCTGTTATGTCTCATAGTCCCACACTACGTTACATCTACTGAAATTAATTTCATCCCATGTTATGATGAATATTAGCGAGCAGCGGAAGTTCGCCTATTTCACATGTAGTGTTTTCTGTTCATTTAAGAGTAAAATATAAAGGTTATTTTAACCTTCTTAAGACTTGCTCATTTGTTTCAGACTAAAGCGATAACTCGCTTTCAGTCTAGTAGGACACTGGCACAGCTACTAGATACAGCACAGCCCCATAACTGTTTGCTTAATTTCGTATAATGTACGTATATAATTATGAAAAACTAGACAATAAATATTGCAGATGCTCATTAATAACTATTCATTATGCAAACAATATATAGTATAATTAGGGGCTAGAGAGAATCCATGTTTAGGTTTGTCACGGACAGAAAAAGACACCCACTTCAAGTTCAGAGTTGTTGTCCGCCTGTTGAGTAACTGAAAGTGGTAGTACACCAAGAGGAAAGCTAAAGTTCTCTACTTAGGAATATGCATCTTAGCAGAAATGTAAATTGCCTGTTAAATAAAATACTGTGTTAATATATGCGCTATTGCAAACGTATTAGCCGGCGAGGATTAACGTTTGCTATAGATGCAAATTTTAAATTAAGGATTTCAATCAGTCTGATTACAGAAATTGTGATAACTGCCTGTACACAGAACTGACATCTGCACACATATTAATTTAGAGGTCAAACAACAAAACTAAGCGTTATATTTGGAAATATTCACAGGACTAGTTTCGATGGTTTTACCGAGCCATTATCCTCAGCTGCCAAAGTGCAAATGAACGAGATAAGATATATTGATAAGATAAAATAAGATAAGAATGGCTGGACAGGATTTAAGACAGGCGCCTTCTATTGATGTAACAAGAAAACTGAAACATAGTTTCTTTAAAGGCTAAAGGTAAAGATGGATTGGAATTAGGGTCATTATCTAAAACAGAAAGTTTTTTTTTAATGTGAAACGTCTTTAGAAAATGTAATTCATCAATGGAAGATGTTTTGATATTGCTCATATCAACGTAGCGAAAGCCACACTCTTGTTTTAGGAGATTATAAGAATTTCGTTGTCATTCCTTTCTTTTCATCAGTTAGCTATAAAATTGCACGTACTTTACAGCAATTTAACTTTCGGGTCGTTTATTCTCTTATCAATAAAATTCCGAGTTCTATACTTAAGGACCCCATTCCGGATATAATTTCCTGGGGTATTTACAAGATTCCTTGCCAGTGTAGTTTAATTTACATTCGTCAAACTAAGAGAGCCTTAAAATTTCGCATTAAGAACATGAGGCATATGTTAGGAAACATAGAAGTACTCTGTTGCTCAGCATTGTTGGTCCAAAAATCACACTTGCAATTTTACTGCAGCCAATTATTCAGAAAAAGTCTTCCATTGGTGAATTAGATTATGTAAAGGCGTTTCACATTAAAAAAATATTTCTGTTCTAATTAATGACCCTAATTCCAATCCATCTTTACCTTCAGCCATTAAGAAAATTGTGACTTAGTTTTCTTGTTTCATCAATAGATGGCACATTTGAATAGGCTTTATCATAGACACGACGACAACAACAACAATTTTCAAGTCTCATGATTTGGCAGAAATTATGGGAAGTTAATGAATAGTTGCAGTTAGTGGAACTGGTAAAAGCACTTATTTGAAAACTGCGGTGCAATCCCCAACTGAGGGATTCGACACGAAGTTATCTATCGTTATTCTATGTTAACATTATATATCAACATGCTTATATTTTAGTACTGTGAACAAATCTACAAACATTATAAGCTTAACATTATATTAAAGTCATGCATGATAATCAACATTTTAAGCACCTTCATTTCGAATACTGTGGGATGTAATAATTTCTTTTCCGCAAAGTTAAATTGTGTTAGATTGGATGGGTGAAAAACAAGGATTTTATTAGTAACGCATATGAACTGATTGATAAAAAACATTTAGCTGTGAAAAATAAATATACTATAAATGTCTAGAGATCATTGCAAATTTATGTCACTTAGTAAATTATATTACACGAGGAAACACGTCTTATGTTCTCCAAATTAAAATAAAATGCATTTTTGTTGAACAGAAAGGGATAATGTATCAGATATATGTTTTTAAATCGGTATTATTGGATTCATTGAAATTTTCATTAATAAAATCTCATTAAATCACTTTTAGCGAATAATGACTAAGATAAATTGATGTTTTCAGTATACCTCCCCTCAAAAAATTAATACGTGCTTAAACCTTTAAATCAACAACAGTGGCAGGCATGCTTTCCTGTCAAAACGAGATGAACCTTGAATTGACGTTATTTTATCGCTGAGCTAAGCTGTCTGGAAAAATGCATGTCATATTGACGTTCCATTACTCTGCTTCCCAGACGAGAAAAAACAAAAATGGACGACAGTGATAAGATTCAGCTAATTTAGTTGTCGTGAAAAAGTGAACTGGGAGAGCCAAAAAGGAGAAAATGTTAAAAAATGGGAAATTTAATGGAGAGATTTATGTTATTCGGGATTATAAATTCAATACAGGAAAAGAAAAGGTAAAAATTATATTTATTTTTAACATCTGACATACAAATACGTAGTTTTAGACATATGATAGATCCGAACAGTTTCCAGACGGAATTCCATTGTCTTGGGGTTTTTTGAATTATAATTTAGGATTCAATGAAAGTAGTTATAAAGTCGAAAAAAAACTGCTTCAAATTACTCGAAATGCTATATTTCATTTACATTTTTATGTTACATTTTATTTATATATTTTGCTTGTGTATGTGCTTTATAACGGCTTTCTTAGAATTTATGAATGAGGAATTAAAAGGTAATTTCAAATATAATAAAACCATCTTCTTTCTTAGCTTTGTTATTAGTGTTAATTTTGTATCAGTTTCGAACAGTAGAAAAACCATTGATAATAGTAGAAAGTATGGATTCTTTTTCAATTCCTAATGAATTTTATCAACTATAGGCCATTTTTAAGTTCGCAAAAGCTTGAAGATCTTTGGCAGCTGAAGATATAATTTTTCCGAAACTGACACTGAATTTATTATAAAGAATGATGGCTATAACCATTTCATGCATTCCGATTTACCTAACAGAAGTTTGTGTAATTGAATATTATATGATGTGAAAATTTGATTAAGCTAATATAAATCAGATGAAAAAATTTGACATTTATCATTAAATAAATTTTGAAGGAATGTAAAAAAATAATATATATCAATATGTACAAAGATGAGTTTAGCGACTTTTTATTCTTTGAAAATACACATTTACTAGAAGTTTTGCCTTGTAAGCATCTGCATATGCTTACAAAGAAAAACAGTAATTCAGCCATTCGAAAATAGACATTCAGCCATTCAAAAAGTAAATACTTCAGCAATTCTTTGTATGATAATTTAGATTTCATCAATTTTTTTAAAGAGTCACCTGAGTTTCCAAGGGCCGGTTACATTCTTGTTTTTGAGATCTGTATACATTTTTGACAATACTATCTTTAATACTAAAAATATGTATGGCCCTTTTTTATCTGTTTTATCTAGTTTTTAATACTCTAAATAAATTGCGCCTGTTAAAACGTTTTTACAAACTGTTCTTTAGTTTTAAAAATGTCCTTTAAATATTAACAAAAATTCTGCATTAATTTCTGCCACTCAAAATGTCAAGAAACTAACCAAAAGGCAAATCTAAATGGAATGCTTACATTTAAATGTAATTTTCCCATCCTTCTAAATTGAAATGTTCCTTTTCTAGAAGTTTTAATATTTTTTTTTGGAGGAGGCGGGTGCCTGATGAATATATTTGTGACCGATCTTTTGCATCTGAAAATTATAAATGTAAATTGCCTGGTAATAAAATAAAAATGAATTTGTAGCAGTGAAATTTTTTCAAGGTTGGGTAGATTATAAGGTAGAGAAATTTTTTTTCTTTGGCTTTGTTTAAAATTAAATTAATATAAAACAGGAGAATTTCCAGTGGTTTAATTTTACCTGAGGCATTTTTTTTGGCCCAGAATAAAGAAAATACAGAGATACAAACGTTTGATCAAGAATCAAATCTTTAAATTTTTGCTTTTTTTTGCTGTCAGCTGACCTCAATAATAAAGATATGTAATACAAAGTTAATTTAATATTTAAGAAGTTACAAGCTTTGTTAGAATTTCCTCCACATTCTTAGGAGAGTATCACATCTAATGACTCGCGAGGCTAGATTTTTCAGCTTTAATTTAAATTACGTAGCCGGGTAATTTAAATCAAAGCTGAAAAAAATTCGGCTTTTAAACAGGAGGGTACCTAGCGGAAATAGAGTCGTCAGAAGTTATGTCCCGGCTATATACATGGGACAGTTTACGATTCTGGCGAAAATATCTCGCCTTCATCTTTGTTTCGCATATATTTTCCCGTAAGTCAACCAATTAAATATCCGGAAAGCGAAGTTGCTTGAAAATGTTTTTTTCGGCGTGCAGTTACGCACAGCTTTCACGTCGAATAAGGGTTTTAGAGGCCCATTCATGCTCAAGTCTCAACGGCCCTAACGGAGCTAAACGATGTACGAAGCTCTGACCTAACTGAGTTTACTCTACCTACTTTCAAAATCTGTAAGCTGATAATAATGAAACCCGTAAACTTTTATAATTTAGCAATACGAATACTAAGAGTAGTGAAATTTTAACACTTTGCATTCCTTCTTCTTTTTTGGGACAGTTGTACATATAGTAGCTATATATTCTGTTACATATGTGGAATAAAGCATGTTTATATTTCGCATTCATTAAAAAAAATCGAAAACCTTATAATCACTCTAGAAAATTTTGTTCACATTATGCATTTAAAGGTTCTTCCCCTCGCAGTTTTTTCAGTAACAGGTGTTTGCTGATCGTCGAGCCAGCATCGTCTTTTCATCCAATTACAAAATTTTCTAATTAGAATTTGAAAGACAGATATGAGCTATTCATAAATGTGTACTTCATTATTAATAATTCTTTGAAGTTTGATTCATCCAAATTAAGTGATAAAAAGAGAAGAAAAATGTAAAAATTCAATAGTGCTCTTTATTGCACGGCTTGCGAACGACTTCTTCTGTAATCTAACGCATAATAACAGGGGGATTATGAAAGTCGTACACATCACGGTAGGCGAGTAAAATTTGTTGATTTAAAGCTCAAACTACAAGATCCTTATTAGTATAGCAGACGTTAGTTAATTCGGACTCAAAGATTCTCAGAAAAGAGTTCGAATTATTCGATGATAAGAGAAAATACAACTTTAACAGTGTACAACTGAAGATGAAAATCTCCTAGCATGTATAACTCCAGAAAATATAGTATACTATGCTATCTAAAATTAAACATATTATTACGAAATGTCCAACTGCTTCCTCGCAAGGCGGGTTTAGGATTGCCAGAAAATGGCAGGGAAGGAAGAGTTGCCATATTTAGTGCGAAATCGACTATTTGGTGACAAAATTGGCGATATGCCGTAGACGGAACGAATTTTTACAGGCTTCGCCCAGAATGTTCTCGAAGGCAAGCCAAAAGCTATATAAGCTCTGCCTATACGCAGAGTAGCAGTCTAGTGTCTTGTCAGCGGATCGTGAATTGCATCGAAAGCGTGCATCGTTGAGGCTATTGACTCTAGTCTAGTGTCGAGCTGGTCGTCGAGTATATCGTAATGCGTCGTAAGTGCATTGTAGAGTACGCTGAATTCCGAGAACGAGCGAATCGAACCGGGAGCTGTACCCTAGTGCTTTGCCGTGAAGCTATCTTCACCGTTACAGCCTGATAGCCTGAAGGCTGTGTCCCTGATTGCGTCAACGTATTTGTCGTAGTTTTTCGACGACTCTAAACGTGATTTTGGAGCTATCTTGAGTAATACTGGCTAATAAATTGTGTTTTCATTCTTCAACAAGTGTTGTTGTTAATCACTCCAAATCCAAGAAACCGGACAGAATGCAACAATATTAAAAAGGAATGACTTACCTTAATCATGAAACGAAGCAGAAGATATGTAGTAGAAAATAAACTTTAATTAAAATATGAATTACACTTCTGGGAAAAACTGTAACATGGATATTTGGTTTGGTTTATTAAGCCTATACTTCTCAGCCAGCTTCTCGATTTGAAGTGAAGTGAACATTTAAATTCATTTTCAAAGGAAGGTTCAATCTGAATAAATGCTTTTAGAGTTTTTATAGAGTCCATTAGAACTGGATCATTAGGATGCTTATCAGTTTCTGCATTCTCTTCTGAATCCGATAAGGTCTCTTCTTTTCCATTTTCTCGAACAATTTTTATTATGTCATCGACGCAGTTATCCACAGACTTCGAAGTCTTCATCTACCTTTACATAATCAGAAAAAGTAGCGTTGTCACATTTAATTTTTTTTTAATTCAAGAGAAGCTGTTTCAGTATCATCACATTCTTCGATATGATTGTTTTCTTTTCAGCATGCATGAATTTAGCATAAAGAAAGCAATTATTAACTATGCTTTCTTTAACAGCATCCCATCCGGTGTATGAGTCATTTATAGCTGTTAGCAGAGTAATGTCGCATTTTTCACTATAATCTAAAGAAGAAATGATTTTTGTGTAAGAGTCTCTTACGATAATTTGCTTTAAGATTCTGGTTTATTCCTTGATCCATTGGTTGTAGCTCCGCAGTTGTTTCTGGCGGCAAATATTCAATCTGTATAAAACTCTTTTCTGGAGGATTATTGGGGCAGGTTGCGTTATACACTGTAGAGACATCAGGTTATTTCGGAAGCAGGAGTGACAAAAAATAAGCAACGCCTTCGCCGGACTCGAACCACGAACCTCTGGAATACGCGTCCAGCGTGCTGACCATTATACCACGAAGGCATGCGAAGAAGGCGGGAGAAATCCCTTATAACACAAATAAAAGAAATTTACGCTTTTCCCTCGAAAACTGCTTATGTATTCCTTTTAACTAGTTACTGAAGATGTCTCGTGTCATTCATGCTTTTGCGTTGAATGCATAATCAACTAGCATTGTTCGAATTCCTTTGAAACACAGTGTATCCTTAGATTTTCCAGTCACTAGTAATTAAGGCTTTTCGCTTCCATCCATATTAACACAAACTAAAGCTGTAATCTTCTGTTTACTGCTCTTATCTCCTACGCAAGCGTCCCTTTTAAAATGTAACGGCTTGTTTGGTAAGAGTTTATAAAAAAAATGCAGTTTCGTCTGAATTAAAAATATCTTTCGGCAGGTTAAGCAGAGAAAAACCGTGGCAGTTTCTTACTGAAATACAGTTACATACAGTTTGATAAGAAATATTGTGCCTTGATTTATCACCTTAAGTCATCCATCACTGCATTTCAAATCTTCATTACCCATTCGACTTGCCAATTCATCAGCCTTCGTCTGCAATAGGGGTCTATTTATCGGAAAATTTTGAGATCTAGCCTTCTGGAACCATAGCAGTAGAGTTTTTTCTACTTCTTCTGGGGACGAATTTTTCATGCGTTTCCTTTCTTTAGATTTTCCCCATGAATCTAAATTTGATTCCTTGTTTTTCAAATAAGTTTGCAAGATATTTTTTTAACTCCGCAGATAGCTGCTAACTTTGTTTTACGTTCGCCATTCTCTACTTTCTTTAAAAATTCTATCTTTGTCTCCAAAGTTAGAGTTTTATACTTTCCACGTGTAGACATTCTGAATTTTTATATGTTCACACCACACACTGAGGAGGAAAACCTAGAGCACAGTAACTTGTCTGCACTGCAGGAATAACTGTCGCAGATCTCTAGAATCTCTAGTGAAAACTGGTTTTTCTGAAATTCTAGAAAATTGATAACAATTAAACAAATGATTCTCCGCCTATCCCGACTTATTCATAAAGGGTTCTGATTGAATCCAAGGAAGCAGGTTAGGCCAGGAAGCTTTCTTCATTAAGCACTGTTAAGAGGTAGACTGTACGACAACAGCCACTAACAGTTAGCGAAAATGCATAGTTTAGGGTTATAGGCATGTGCCTCTTTACATAGAAAAGAAATACAGATAATTGACCCACAAAATAATAAATACAGCGCGCAATTTCACTGTTAAATGAGGAAAATGAAATTTTTTTGTCAAATTTTGAGTTCGAATTAACCGAAGTGATACAAAGTTATTTCGAATTAATGAGGTATTTTTAACATTAATTTCAATGCAAGTCTTTGGGGGCTTTTGGATTACTTCGAATTAACCAAAGGTTCGAATTAACTGAATTTGAATTAACGAGCGTCCACTGTAATTCTTACTACCTTGATCTTGCCAAATGCAGCATCAAACCATGCTTTTATAACTTAATGCTCGAAACAGCAGCTCTGTTACCGTAAAACATGTTTGTTTTACCTTGGTTTGAGGCCATTTTGTGGAATACTTGTACACTCATGTTGGTCGACCGCTGCCATAACGTTGCTCTTAAAGTCCTCTAGTGTTTGTGAATAATTTGTATATACTTTCCTTTGAGGTATTCCAACGGGAAAATGTCTGTGGGCGACCAATAAGGTGAATACAGTGGACATAATCCTTTTGAAATAAGACGGTTGCAAAAAAACCCGTGCAAAAGCTGCATGGTTTCATTAAATGAGTGACAAGTTGCAGCTTCTTATTAGAAACATCACATTTAGAAAAACAATATGCCTTCTTAGCAACACAAATAGAGCTGCGGACATCATATGATCATTATATAACAGATCATGTGTATACTTGTTGTTAGTAATCCTTTAATGTCACGATGTTAATTTGATACAGGTGACTTTTCAAGCTCTCTGTATACTGCGGCATTACCAAACCACGGGATTTTGATTCTTTAAATATGGCTCGTATTTTAACAAATAGTAGTCTGATGTTCGAAATAAATTTATAAAAGAAATCAATCAGGAATACTTCTTAATTTTCTAAATAAAGTAGTGATCTGCCTAATAAATTTAATCTTAATTTATAAGTCAAACAGCAAAAATCAGCGTTATATTTGCAAATTTTCACAGGACTAGTTTCGATGGTTTTACCGAACCATCATCCTCAGCTGCCAAAGTGCAAATGGATTATTTGCAAGGATTATAATTAAGGATTCTACCTTTTGAAATCCGTTTCATATGAAATCCTTTTTAAGTTACGCTTAAAGCAAATTACTGAAATTTAAACGGAGCCTTAAGTATGTAGGTTAGAATTTAATAAAAGAATAAAATATATAGTTCTTGTATTTATTTTAAAAATATTATTATTAATTTCAAAAGAAAATTTTTATTTTCGTCACCTTGAAAGAAGTTGTAAACTATTACATCAATGAATGTAAAATGTGTTGAGCATCTAACTGTAAAATTTTAATTTAAAAACCTTCTGCAAAATAATTTCGCTGTTTTAGGTATTATTCTAGATTTATGTATTTCAGCCGGGCGCACTGAAGATTTAAGTGCAACAATACAATCCTAAAAAGAAGACGTTCAAATACTTATTTTTATTTATTATGCATAAGAGGTTGCAACAAACAAAGACGGTTTGTTGGTGAAGTTTTCAATAACTTTCTGCATTGTTATGAGATTTATTCTTCGTAAGAAAGAGGAAAATATTGTTTTAGAACTCATCTGAACAATTCACTTCAAATAGAGTTTTATTTTCTTTCTGGAGTGAACTGCTATCAGAAAGTGATTTATTTTGCGAATTTAATGCTTTATAGAAAAGCTATTTTATACGTAAAAACTGCTTTTAGGTGGCATAGGTGAGCCGTAAAACAGCATTTGCAGTGCGTAATGCATGGACTGCTGAGTAAAATAACTTATACGTTTTTGTTCTTGATACCAACAGCGATTGTGGTGTTTGTACAAACCAATGCATTGGCTCCCATTGTTTTTAACTATTTTGGATTGCACTAAAGTTGCATGGTTGTTCTGTTTTATATAATAATTATTTTTATGACATTTTGTGTAAAGTAGAGGTAATAAAGTTAATGCAAAAAATCTGAAACCTAATGAAGGAAGATATTTTGATGTAAAACGTAACATTATTGATATATCAATGTCGCCAACTAACAAAAATATTAAACCAAAAAATGATACTGGCCTTTTGGACTTCTCCACAGAGTTTGATTTATATTATCAAGAAAGAATTATCCCTCACGAATATTCTACTGTTAATAAAAATGAAGACATTTCTCAGAAAATATTCGGTATGAACGAAACTAAAATTGGTGAAAATGGAGAACTAATTCATGTTGACGCAAATGGTGGTAGAAGAAGACTTTTAATAAAAAGTACAGAAACAAATGAAGGACAATATAGTGAACATCAAAGACTGAATGAAAAAAATTCTGGTATACAATGTTTGAATCCATTTGCATATTACGAAACAACCATGAACAGCGTCAACAGATCTTTCAAGTAATGCCGTCGACACATGGGCAGAACATTTTAGAATTGATTCTTCTGACACTTGTCAGTTTACACCAAATTGGGGAAGTAACTGTTTTGAAAGCGAAACAGTAACAATGAAAGAAAACATCGCTCCCGGAATTTCAAATAAATTTTCGTATTCTTTAGAAACTGTAATTAACGGTCACGAACATGAGAATAATTCAAGTGATGAAACTGGTTATACCGAAACACGTTACGAACTCAGGGATTCAGAACAAGAAGAAATTTTAAATATGGTTTTAGATATCTGCAAAGAAAAAGGCTTATGTTAAAGGGAAGACTAAAATGTCACTCTTATTGGAACGAATCTGGAGAAACTCAAGTCATCTGCTCTAGAGCCCAAAGACGATTCTCTTGATGTACTCCTTATCAAAGGGCTAGCGAATGAATATTCTGAACGGAAATTAAAAGAGAATGAAGAACAAAATAACATGGATATTTTTGTCGAGGAATCTGTGCAACAACCTGATAATGAACTGCCAACAACAGAACATAACGGAACTCTTTCAAATGATTATTCTGCCTATCATACTAACCCTCTTGTAAAAAAATATTCACTCATAAAGCAATGGATGGACATCCATGCCTGCTTCTTTCTCTATTTATCACTGGCATGTATGTTGGATATTGCATTGGAACTTTGTTGAAGAAATGAAATGAATCTTTTTATTGCCTTTGTTAGTTCGGTAAAACGATGCATAACATTAGACTGGAAAAAGCGGAAAAGGAATCTAGATTTGAACATGTATTGAAATAATATATGTTATCTATTGTAATGCCTTTACTGCTTAATATTACAGCCAAGAATGTGCAAAGCTGCTGAATCATAATTTGTTAGAATTCTTTTCAAAATTAGAAAGAAGCCAGAATAAAAATATGCATTAGATTGCTCAGAGAATGTTTTACTTATTTGTGTGTCTTGTTCTGTAGAACGTAAGTTTTCATTTCTTTTAAATTTGACTTTAAACACCTAATATGGCATGGACAACTGTAGATTTCGCACTCCCTTCCTGTTTCCAAGAATGGAAAACATTTTATTGTAAACTTTTATACCCTCAGTTTGGTGCCCTCTGATTGCTGTGCCCTCGCAAAAGTGGCTCTTTTTGTTTCCCCCTAGCTACACCTCTGCAAAAAGCCAATATTGTGTATAGAACACTACACCATTTATACTCTCATTAGAAAGTATTGGTTACGGAAGACATTATTGGCTTAAAGAATAACTACCAGTTATCAGCCACTGAGTTTGTATCTTTTAAGATGAGCATAGGTAAACGATTCTCTTAATGCCAAGAGACAGGCGTTACTTATTTCTATGACAAACTGTGAGGTCAGGAAAAGGTTCTCGGCCCAGAATTTAAATTTTTGCGCTGAAAAATATTCCACAGAATAAAAAGAAGTGGAACAATTTTCTCGGACACTATCGCTAGTTAATAGCTGAGCAGGAAAAAAAAAATCTTTTGTTTAGGGGGTTGCAAGTTCACTTCCCTCCACCCCCTTGACTATGCCTACATACTAAACAGTTTAACCGGTTTTGCTTAGTGGGATCTTGAGGGCCGAGCCAAAACATTGTAGTCGCATGTTACATTGTAAATATTTAATATTTTAATCGGATTCAAAAATTTGATCAGAATTTCCGTAAGTTGCGAAAATCGTGTTCTGTTTTATAAAAATATATATATAATATATATATATATATATATTTAAGTTTTAAGTAACTATCATGCTGTTATGTTGATAAAAAATTATTTTAAATTTCATGAGTTTTTGTTACTCGCTGAGATATTATGGCAGCTGGATTCGTTTGTCTGTCTTTATGCTGCGCTGATTGATGCAGTAGTTAGCGATGCTAGCTGGTATACCGTTGGGCACGGACTCGAATTCCGGAGAAGACATGAATATTTATAAGTGTGTATTATCTGCGCGGTTCGTTCGTTCGTTCGCCGCCGACCAGGTTTCCGTTGGTGAACTCAGTCGGAATTAATACCTACCTGATCAGCGGAGATAAAATCTCCTACCAGCAGCCACCATAATCAGGATGGACTGCCAAATCAGCGACATGGAGGATCTTTGAGTATTGACTGTTCGAAAGTCTTCTCGGGTGGTTTGGTTTCATCCAACCAATGGTGAAATTCTGATGTCTCGCCTACTGTTCTCGTCCAGCTTTATAGTTCTAAAAGTAGCATTTAAAGTAGCGAGGAGCCGTGCAAACTGTAGAAAGTTATTAGTTGTTATATGTATAAAGTTATTAGATAGTTATTAGTACGTGAACTGCACAAATCCTATTAATATTTTTGTTTAATTGTTATTAACTTTGACGCCATTTAAAGTAAACAGAAATTTTTGCATTCTGAGTTCGTGAGGGGAATTAAACATTACCTTTTTCAAGCTCCATCAGGCTACATGTTCTTTATCTTAATGCATAAGGAGAAGCGTGATTCAAAAACTTATAAAAACTTGTTTGAAGCAAAAAATCGATGAAAACAAAATCAAGTGTAGTTGTCAGATATTATGGCACCATAGTTTAGAGACCGTTTTATAGATGTCGCTACATGTAACAAAATCAGCAAAAGTTGCCTAGCCGTCATGAAACGTGGGAGTATTTCTTTAATTAACAATAAACAACATCCGAGATTGATGTCGCCGAATTTATTTTTAACCGCTTTTCGTCTCCCAACCCGTGCATTCAAAGCTAAGGAAATGACACCTGAAATAATTCCTTTAAGCATCACAATTGGATGAATCGAATCTTCATGCAAATGATCAGGGCCGAGAATTTATTTTTAGATTGTTCTACTATGAAGTCACACACAAATGTTTCTGTTTGTATTTATGGCGATAGATGCTTAAACATAAATGTTTGCAATACTCATTTCTCGCCCTCCAAATATATATTCTAATCGTACACCCGTAATTTATTTAAAAATTAACTAACTTTCACCATCAGATTTATTATCTTGTTTTTTATGCTTACTAATCCAGTTTTTTTTTTTGGGGGGGGGAACCATTCAGTTATCTCATTAATATTCTTCTGCGAAATTTGTACTTGTATATTATAACACATATATATATTAAGATAAATTATAATACATATTGTGGATATATATATATATATATATATATATATAGCGAAAGAAGAAAGGAAATTACTGTTGCGAAAAGTCCAGCTGTGGTAAGATAGCTTCCCCGCAAAGCAGGTTAGGGTTGCCAGAAAATAGCAATGGAAAGCAGGGTTGCCACATTTGGTGAGAACTCGCCTATTTGGCTACAGAACTACAGATATACTATAGCTGGATGGAGAACCTTCTGGAACGAACTGTTACTGATTTGGCCCAGAATGCTGGTACGCGGAGAGTTAGTGTCTCGTCTAGCAAGTTGATAGTCAGTGCTCAGTGTCTAGTCGAGTCAGTTAAGAGTCAGAGAGCGAGCATCTCGTAGTCTAGTGCCGAGTTGGTCGTCGAGTGTATCGAGAGAATCTCTTAGTGTATCGCGAGGTAGTGCATCGCCGAGTTTTATCTTAGAGTGTGTTGAGCTTCGAGATCGCCCGAACCCAATCGGGAGCTGAACTCTAGTGTATCATCGAGTGCATCGCAGGTTGTAACGTGGAGTTTCGAGAACGACCGAGCGGAATCGGGAGCCGTACTTTGCCGTGAAGCTGTTTTCATCGTTATAGCGTGATAATCTGAAGGCTGTGTCGCTGATTGCTTCAGCGTGTTCATAGTACTTCCTCGATGACTGCAAACTTGATTTTGGAGCTGTCTTGAGTAATAATGGCTAACAAATTGTGTTTTGATACTTCATCAAGTGTCGCCGTTATTCACTCCAAATCCACGAACCCCTTAGCATACGTCCGAAAAAAAAAAAGTAACAGTATTATTATAATTACTTAAAATTGTAATGGTGCTAGGTGTATATAATAATATGGGCGAGATAAAAGATCGAAAACCGATACGCTCTGTTATTCGCGTTTTACTTCTAATGAGTCTAATACGTTACAGATGCACTGCGGGGGGAAAAAATCTTAAATGTTTCAGATTTTAAATTACTATGGTAAAATACACTTTAGGAATTTAAAATACAAATTTTAGTTATTAAGTAATGATTTTACCAAATAATGATTATATGATCTTTGAAGAAATAAATGCTTACCTTTTTCTCGAAATCCATCCGTAATTTTTTGGGCTGTTTTCTTCCATGACACCCACGATCTGTTTCCGCTAAAACAAATCAATGAACTGCACAAACTTAATATCGGGTCCAACTTCGACACTGTGCACTTAACCGTGTTAGAGAAATTCTTTATTCTTTCCATATACTCAGCGATGTTTTCGCTAAGAAAATCAGACTTACACAAACTCGGTACTGCGCATCGGCCGTGATCACGATTGTCCGAGAACAGTTGAAATTTCAATGTGCACTCCAATGTAATGGAAATAAAAGAGGAACTCTCTTTTGGCAATTTAAAAAAAAGTATTAATATACCGAATCATATCATTATCTAAGAACAAAAGTAAGGTTACAGAATAAAATCATTATCTAATAATGAAATCGCCAAGCTTGGCGTGTACTTGATACTTCACTTTAACCAAAGCCATTTAGTTAGAGTGTACCATTTAATTTAACCAAAACATTTAGTTTACTTTGAGTTTAGGCTTCTGATATGTGCGAAGACGAAAATGCGATTAAGCATAGGACGGTTAACGGATGTAGTTTAAAAGCTAATCAGTTTAAACTTACAAACTGTGAAAAATGTTTCCTTTAAGCATAGGAAGGTTAACAGGTGTAGTTTAAAAGCTAATTGGTTTAATCTTACAAACTGAGAAAAAAATGTTCCTTATAATATATATATAAAGAGCATTTATATATATATAGTCTTATATACATATATTGCTACGGATTTCGTATTTATTTAGAATTGTAATTAAAATTGTTTTATTGTACCGTGCAACGTAGACGATTTTTGAAGAGAAAGCTACTTCGTAAAAGTAAAAATAAAAGAGCGCGTGCATATAAAATTTAATAAAATAAATAAATATCTTGTAATTGCTGTTGCCATCCAGAAAAATCGAGAAAATAGGTTTTACCAGAATGTTCTAGTGAATAATTAAAAAGCTTATAAAAGCCGAACTAAAACACCTCAGCTCAGTTGTAGCTGTTTAAAGTGAACTGTTGTTTACCTAATGCTGTTGTTCATTGTAGCGAATTCGCTGTGAGATAGAATTAGTTTCTCTGTTTTAACTTGAGTTTGCTTAACGTTTGAGATATTGTGATATTGTACCCAATATCTGTGAGGAAATATTTTAGTATTTTGTTTTATTTCTTGTGAAAAGAATAAATTTTATTAACTTTTTAACGACTTGTGAATTCAATCCATTACGAACCCGTACGTACGCAACAATATATAAGGCTTATAGTAAAGTAAAAAGAAGACATTATCTCAAAGGTGTTCGAAAGACCGTTCAAGTCCTAAGAAATGAGACGATCATAAAGTAACTGTCCATCATATCATAACAGAAACTAAAATCTGTAGACATAGATTCCATCAACCGTATGGTCATCAGACCTCGATTGACCTATTATGCGACAACAGATCATATGTCCATCGCAATCGTTAGGAGAAATGTGAATCCTTCAGATTCCGTTTCAAGAACTATCCACTGTAGAATATGAGAGAGTATAAGGAACGTTTTCTGTAATGGCACTTTCTGTTAGCCAGTATTGTTAACGACTTAACCGTCAATGCGGCTCTGCCAACCAGAGATGAAGAAATTCTTAATTTGGATACTTTCGAAATCGAAAGAATTTACTTGACATTATAAACATTGTAGTCAGCCTTATACGTCATTACATCATCACTAAAGATATTCTCCAACCCCCTGTTTGTAGAACATGAAGTTATACGTTGAAAATGGGAAATCTGGTTTGTTAACAAAGTTAGCTTTGTAACTTTTATATTAGATTTGAGATGCTTTTTCATTGTTGTCCTGGGAAATTCAGAGTGCCTCTTAAAATTTGAAACCTGGTTTCCTCAGATGTGAGCTTCTTGACATCGATGTAAGGAATATTGGTTAATTCAGTGGTTATTAACATGTCTCATTCATTATATAAATTCTGGAAAAGGGACAATAGATAATCTAGAAACCTTAAAAATTGTCATTTCTGAAATTTTTCACAAGAATGTAAATGCTGTACATTGAACTATAAAATAATGCATAATTATAAAGGAATTTCTAAATTTAATTTCCTTCACGCTAACATAAGTATCTCTGCGCCAACTTATATAATATATCTGTGTAATGTTGCAGCAGTTATACAGATATTTGCTTTGTTATACTTTGCTTTTTATGCGTTTTCATAATGTGTATTTGGTTTTATTCATATAGTATTTATCTACTTATTGTATTTTGTATGGCAATTTTCTGTCTCATTTAACATTTTAGAACACTGATGTAGCCAGCTTACTCGCTCTAAAACGTCTGACATCTATAACACTTGAATGCTTCTAAGATGAATTGTCATTACATAGATTTGATAAAGAATCATACTGTCGAATTCCATAGATTCGTAAATAATTTTCATTGAGCGACAGTTAAAAAAAAGAATGGCATTTTTTAAAGTTCAGTGAAAACAACGAAGTCATTTTTTACGTTTCTCATAGCTAGCAACAGTTCGAATTATTTTCTTTTTAAGGAAATATGGCATTGTGCAATCTTAATTACATGCTCTGTTGATGCAAGTGCTTTAAGTAAGTAATATAGCGGGACACTTTTTTGGGAAAGCAATCACAGATGGGCAGACAGTAGTAAATGTAGTCGAAATTGTAAAAAAAAAAAAATGTTGCCATTCTGTAAAGTGGAATATTTCTTATTCATTTTTAGAATAACGCTCAAAAACATAATATACCTACAATCAGCAATTCGTTTTTTAAGAAACTGGTTGCACCCATGCTAAATTTTCGAATTTATTATATGTTTCAAAATATTAAACTCAAATTAAGAACATAAATTTTGCAAATTATGAGTATTTATTATCTTATGTTTTTATTTAATGAATATTTTAAATTCATTGCAGAAAAGTTGAGATTCGAAGAGCGAGTAAAATTTTGTCACGCTGTTATCTGATAACCTTATCCTTCTTGTAAACGTAATAAGCTTTAAATAAATTTCCCCGATTTATTTAACTGCGCACTTATGATAATGGTTCTTAGGAACATCACTGTAAATGCTTAATAAATCAATTGACGCTAAATCTAGATACGGAAGTAGAACATAATTACATTTTTCGAGGAAGAATTAAAGGCGAAACACGTCGAGGAAGTATTTCCTCTCTAAGACGAAGAAGCTGAATCATAATTCAATTATTTTCAAAAGGACTTTATACACCGGTCCACCTGAGAGCGCGATTTGTTCAATTTACTAATGGACGTTACAAAAGCTTGACTCAAAGTTGTTATTAATGTCATAAAAGTATTCTGCAGAGAAGAGACAAATTTAAAAATAGGGTAAAGAGATTTTCATGTATTTGGTCATATATTTCCCTAAACAGGGTTATACGTTGTTCCTTTAAATAGTAATTCAAGCAAACTGACTTATTTTCAGACAACAAAAGTTAGAATATAAGAGAACAAAAGTTACTTAGCATTTTAAGGTAAAACCAGTTGATTTTACAAATAGCGTTCCACTAAGTATTTTATGATGTGATTTACGTATATAAGAATGTAAACCTTTCATAAAAAATTATAATAGAATTAATGAAATTCATTTACTATAAGTATTACGATGGAAAATAAAATGATGCACTTGACGTCAGAGCTTATATTATTCTAATATTCAAGAGTTAGATTCTAACTTGAGAGGAAATATATTATATAATATATATTATAGTTAATAAAACAAAGAAATGGTTTGAAATCAATTGGAATTGATCAATTGAATCATCAAAGGAAGAGCTGAAAGTCATCAGATTTATTCTGAAGCAGGAAAATCAGAAATGCGATAGACAAATTTGAACTTTGATCTTTCCGTTGTTAGCTGGATGTACTTCCAACTACACCACTAAGGCATGCGGCATAGGAGGAGAAAATTTCTTACATTTTCGCCGCTTGAACGAGTTGGGAAGAAAGGACCCGGTCATCTAATCTAGGTAATAACTAATGACTGTCCATCACCACATTTTCATTCGGATACCACTTGGGGCGTTATTAGGCTTATTTCGGAATGAAAACATCAAAACTCAGTAGGGCGTTGCCGGGATTTGAACTCCGTGCCTTTCAATGCTAGCCGGACGTGCTTACAATTACACTACGAAGGTAAGCAGTAAGGAAGGAGAAAACTCATTGTGATGGAAAATAAACTCGTGGAGATATATGAAAAAACTGACTCATAACGGACGACTAAGAGAAAAAAAATTCACTGTGTATAAGAGATAATATAATTTCCTAGTTAACTTTATCGTTATAAAGCAATCACAGCACTGGATTTTGGAACTGAAAAAAAGGAACTTAGAGGAATATGTTAAAAAAAGTTTCCTGCTATTTTTTACTGTACGAGCAAAATATTGATGTCCTAGAAGAACAGTATTTAATATACCTTGGATTAATCCTGTGCTATCATTATAATTCAAGTGGGATATTTATTCGAACGTTTAAAAACTGATAATGATTATCATGGGATAACGAAGGATTAATATTAATGTCTAAGTTGTACAGACATGAGAACAATGATATAAACTCAAATTAAGCTCTTCATTCCTATCCAGTTCTTCATTTTGATTGCTCATAAACTGACCGCCTTTCTTTACCAATCCACAATTTTTCGTATATTCAGATTCAAGGGAATTCGTAAATTATGAAATACTAGCCGGCTACAGCGAAAGTAATATTTATAAGTTCTATTTATTAAAAAACTGAAAATAAAATGAACTATTAATTTAATGTACTGTATACAGAGTTGTTAGCTGCGAACAAAGCAACATTTATAAGTTCTATGTACACAAAGAAGTGAATAAAAAATCTTCAAGTTCAGTCACCTCATTATTTCCAAGCAACAATCAATTTGTAAATAATGTTTTTTGTTGCCAGACCAGGAAACAAAAGCTTTGGACCTTCAGATTAAAAGTATACATATGACGTCATGATATAAATTTAATGCAATGTAACAACTGTTTATCAATATCAATAAAAGAAATTAACGTGGAAATTACATGCTATGTCAGTTGCCTAAATTTGAACCTAAAAAGTTGCCAACAGCAGCTATTTATTTAAAATGCTGACATTAACGAAAAATTTTCGATATACAATGACGTCACATGCAATCGCATGCTTTATTCAACGTCAGAACATGACCTTAAATAATAATAATATATTTAATGTTTGGCAATGCTATTTTTATTTCCTATTTTGTAAACTTGCAAATATTTTATTAACAAACTCTATGATTTGAAAACGAGCAGTGCAACACTTTTCGAATAAAGCAGATTTTTATCTCCAACGGGCAATACTGTTCCCACTGGAAAAAAATGAGAACGAAAATTAGCTTTTTCAGAGTTTTAATTAATATCTTGTTTAATTAAAGTCGTACGAACATGAGAATGGCTTCTCATGAACTTTTGGAATTCGGAGAAGGGGGTACCTCTCTCGACACTCAACTCCCCGCTTCTCCTAAGGAGATAATGCTGCAAACAAACAGACAGACAGTCTCGTACAGATTTTAATAGTATAGATTGGATTATTTTATTATGCTATTTTCCTTTCAAGTATAATGCCACAATAAAGTTACAATTTAAGTCTTTTGAGTAGCCGGAAAGATATTCTAAATTAGGCTCTGTACCTGAATGTGAAATCTAATTAATTTCTCAAGTAATACGAAAATAAAATTAATGGTAATGGAAATGACAATAAAATGCAATTAGGTTCACAGAGAACTTATGCTTGGAAACATACTCATATCCCAATTCAAAGTGTTAACTTTCCATCGATAACACCTACCAGATAATACATCATTTATTCTTTATTACACTTTTTTATTTTAAATTTTTATTTCCTGTTTCGGTTTGTAGCTCGAAGTGTTTTGCTAAAAATGCATACAGTGTAAAATGTTTTTCCACGGATACCGCGCGAGCAGTTTTGCATCGAATAAAAACTGGACATGCTTAAACTAATTTCAGCTACTTCGCCCCATTTATACTCTCCTCTCAGGCCCAGCTCTAGCATTCATTCTACCTCAAGAGCCTCCAGTGACACCGACCTTACGACAGCCAGATAAAAACATGCAAATTACATGTTATTCTCGGCCGATAGCGAAACCTAAAACCTGGATTAATCTCAGCTGTAATAATAAACTTCATTTGTTGTAATAAATAAATCAAGAATCTTAATAAGAACATCCATGTTATTCCCAGTTTAAACATCTATGTCCAGATTGCTCAAGTTAAAATTTGAATATGAATTCCAAGTCTCAGGTTTTCCGCCTACTCATTTCAATGAAAATAGAATTATAATCAAACTAGAATTTAGTGGGTCATTTTGGGTCATATTCAAGATATTCAAAAATGAAAAAAAAAAAAAAATCACGTAATTGAGTTGTACCTCAAAATTACTCTAACAGCATATTTCATCCTTAACCCAACATTGCCTATGTAGATAAAACTACCGAAGAAAGCTAATCTGAGCAAGATTTAAAGGAGTTCCTTCCTTTACATATAATCCTTGTATTTTTATCAAAATCAAATAAAAAAATCGTTATTAAAGGTTATATAAGATACACAATTCACACAATTCAATTGCAATTACCTGTGTTCTGTAAACACATGTACATATTAAAACGAAAAAAATTAAATGTAAACGAATTAAAGCTTAATAATCAGCAAAATTTCTACTGTGGTCTTACGTTGATTTTAGTTGAAAAATTGAATTGAATCAAAACAATATCCAAATAGAAAATGGGATTATAATAATAATAATAATAATAAAACTCAAAGGTTTCAGATTTTAAATTATGTCCAAAGGGGCGTTTTTTAACGCTTTGTGTGTTACCTTTATTTATTAACTATCATTTTCTTTGCACTTAAACCATAAAATTCAGTTCAACAGCAATATCGCAAACTAATTTAAAAATGAGCTTATCTTTAGAATTTGTGATACACAGTTTCGTGCGCTTTAGATAAAAAGGTTTTTTCCCCCGTAGAATGTTGTCATTGCTCGCTTTTAAATCGTTTAAGTTTGTTCATCAAAAATTCGTTAAAGTTTTGCAAAATATGAAATCGATAAGAAAACAAATTCCAAATTCCCAATTTGGGCTTCCAGATGTGCATATTCGGGCGGAAACGTACGTTATTCAAAATTGGATGGCTCTAGGTTCCATTGTTTTATCACATTTGGAGAAATATACATACATTTATGCAGATTCTTCATTATTTAATTTATTTAAATATAATACAGGGCTGCAATATTTTGTGACAACAGTTTGAAAAGTGATTTAGACTTTTAATGTTTCCGATGCAAAATCGCAAAACTAAAATAATAGTCCTTCAGGGACAAAGCCCCTTAGGACTAAAGACTAAAAAACGAAATTGCCCGTCTAAAAGCGGAATGAAAGAACGTTTGATTCAATAAACTTTAAAAAAATGCAGAATTTTGACATAGAACAGAATGCGTCATTAGGTGTCAAGTGAACGTATGCAGCAATGCAAATGCGTAGCCTTTTCGAATTCTGAATGCTGTACACGCAAATATATCTCGGAAAGCTTGACGCAAGTTTTTTATTCGCCAAGCAACGGTTTTTTTCCTCTATGTTATTAGTTCATTTTAAGTTCAGATAACGTAGAGTCTATACAGCATTCTAACAAATTTTTCCACCTCAAAATTAATTCACTTTTGTTTTTAAAAAAAGTCTGATATTTGTGTATAAGCTTTGCTAATCGTTCAGGTAAGGTAAACCCATTTTCAATAATTATGAAATTTTGTTTTATCATATTCGGAACTATTTGTTTTGGAGTAAAAACAAACTTTTACATTTCATTTAAAATTGAATAATTTCACCGTTTTGGTTTTATTTACCTCAATATCAAAAATGTTTTCACTGTGCTGATTATAAATATGGGTTTGTACGAATGAACTCGATTATATCTTTTCCTTTCTTTTGAATTCTACAAAAAAGTAATATTCTGCTAAGCTAAGTTCAACAAGCTAAGTTACATAGCTTGTTGCATGTTTACACATATCGTTTTGTTACTGTAATTAGATTATGGACAGTAGGTAAAGTTACAGTGACATAGGAAGACGACGATTCTCAAGTAGAGAGTGTTTTCCTTACTGATTATACTCTCTGGGTGCGATATATTCTATATTTCTCACGCTATAGAAA
>KK112082.1:111108-147813 GCA_000611955.2 Stegodyphus mimosarum
TTTGGAACCTCATATTTATAACTTCATTTGTAAATTTAAAAATAGCAATGATTGATATTAGAATAGCAGAAGAGAAAAGCATGTACGTGGCGTGGACGCACTCAGCTCATCTTAAATGTCAAAGGGAAAACACCACCTCTCGTGTTCTACCGCAACGCAACAGAGCGGCCAAATGTTTTCCTACCTGAAAGCGGACACTTATCGTATCAGATTGCATTATTTAGTATTAAATTTGGCGAAATTTGTATTACATTTTAGGCACTGTGATTTACTGTTTAACAATCTTTTTATCCAAAGCATTGTGTGCAGTGAGATTTTTTGATTAATTTCCTGAGCTAATTTACTTTGGTAACTTTGCTGCTCATTGCTGCGCACTGTTTGAACTATGTTGTAAAATAAAACAATACAATAATTGATCCGTTAATTTCTATTCAACGTTTAATTTCTATTTAACGTTATTTATTTCTTATTTAATTTCGCTTAATCTTATCACCAAGTCTCAAAATTGTAAGTACTCAAAAAGTGAATATACGTATTGTATATACACAAAAAGTACATAGACAGTTATATATACCCTATTGTATAGTTGAATTTATTCTCTACATTTTAATTCTCCCAGTCTCATTTCCATGCAGTTCATATCGTAGCAAATTTCATTTATTCGCTTACTCGATTCGTTAAAAAGTCTGGGACTCACTAGTAATTCTCCAAAGCGCTGAAATCGTTCTTTTGCACAAACTCACAAGTTCAACAGTTGCAAGCAAAATCAAAATATTCGTAAATATTTTTCTAGTTTTTGTTGTTGCTCTTCTAGTCCATTGTATATTGTTGTTTATACCCAAATGTATATTATTGTTTATACCCACACGTATATTGCTGTTACATATTATTCCACCTGTTTCAAGCATCTAAATCTATGTAAATCTACGTTTTTGGTAGCCCCTGTAAGACCATGTATGTATAGTGTTACTGTCGACAGACTCCCGATGCGGTCCTTATTGGACGCTGGGAGGGTGTGGTTCAACTAGGTAGTTGTGGGTACCGGACGATACCTGATTTGTCATAAAAACCGTCCGGGTGTTCGGCCCTACATTCACCTGTTCAACTGTCGCTCTCACAGACAATGCAGTATTTTAATATTTTCTGTTTGCTTCTGTAGGCATCATTGAACATCAACTCATTTCATTGCACGCGTTTTAACTCCACTTGAGCCTCGCGTAGTGAAAGATTCAAAACAGATAACGATAAATGTTAAACAGGGCGCATTTAACAATATATTGACAGCAGAAAAAAATATATGTACTCGCGTTAGTATTTATAAATACCACTCCTATATTTATTAAACTTCATAAATATTTTTGGTTTACACAAGCTCCGAATGTCACCTTTTTGCTAATTTTCTGCGATATTTTAAAGTAATTCTTATTAATATTTCAATGAGAAATACGATTGTCTATTTTGTGATTAAAAACATGTATTCACCCGTGCAAAATCTATCTCGTATTGTATAATTTCTGCATTAATATACGTCCGTACTAGCATCTATGCGTCATACATCAAATATGCACGAGTTAACTTCAAACTGGAATGTTTGATGGCTGAAAGTAGACTAGTATTAATTACACAGGATATTAAGTTTTCTTTCTTCATTCAAACTTTGCAGTGAATTAAACTTGGAACTAGTAATCGTAGTTAAATAGCAAAATATTGAAAAGCAAACTGTCAATAAAAATTATATATATATATAATTACTGATGTTGAACACTAAGACGTAGAAACGCAGAAAATACCGGTAGCGAAGCACGTAGATGGCATATTGAAGAGGAAGAACTCTAATTGCGTATAATGGTAAATCCTTAATGACTAGGAAACTTAGCAGTCGAGGCGGATTAAATTCCATTTTTATTTAAATTGACGTTCGTAGCCACAATTCACTTGACAATGTAATCATGCCTATTTCCAGAACACTCAGATTTTTGATATTGTTGCGATAGGAAGAGACACAGCAAAATTGCGTCCAAGCAGCACATACAGTGAAGCGAAGGGCGCATTTATCCAATATGGAAGAGCACCAAGAGGAAGGTTTTGGTTTAGGATAGAAAGATTTCAGTTTTCAGACCTTAGGTTCCGAATTAACTATGTCATCAACGTTATGCAAACTCTGCGACACAAATTAATCTAGAAATGGCGCAGAACAGAAATGTTGTTATTTTTAGAATAGCGAAACGAAATACCCTAATTAGTAAAGAAAAATTAAAGACTACTACTAAATCTAATTATAAAGATGATTTACATAATTTTTATTTTACATACACACACACACACACACACATATATATATATATATATATGATATTTTTGTTGTAAAAAATTTCTGTAAATATCCTCTCTTTATCATTCTGTATATGTAGATATATATGAATACATATGTAGATATATATGAATAATTAATTTCAGTATAGGAATTATAAGAATAGGAAGGAAAGATAGGAATACCTAGGAAATACCTAGGAATACTTAGGAAATGATAATACCTAGGAAATGATAAGAATAATACCCAGGAATTAATGATAAGAATAATACCTAGGAATAATACTTAATGATAGAATAATACCTAGGAATAATACTTAATGATAGAATAATGCCTAGGAAATGATAAGAATACATATTGTCTATAACCTTGAATTTCGAGTACTAGCACAGATTAGTGCTAATATTCGAAATTTGCCTTTAGTTTATCTCAAATCACTTAAACAAACTTGTGTTCAAATTGAAAGTAATCGTTTTTGTATTCGCAACTAAGAGTAGTAATTCCAAAATTACAGCACTGCTGCCAATACACATGTAATCGCAGTTTATCGCGACTTACATATTTATAGCTGAAAATTAGTTCGATCCACAGGAAATTTATTGTAACCATTCGCTTATAGTAGTCATTTTTCTCGATCTACATAGACATACAATTGTTATGAGGAAAAATGGTGAGCGATAAAGAAGGTTTACGGCAAAGCATACGAAGGCTATCTGTCTAAGGGGAGGGATGCCTTCGTGGAGAACGTTCTACGAGAAACTGGCTCGTATACACGTTACACATGCGGAAAACAACGAAAACGCCCATGCCAGTCCATTCGCCGGGATTCGAACCCCGGAACAAACTACCAGCGTTCAACGACTTTACCGCTCCCCCGTTCGCAGTAGAGTCGGTCCGTACATCTCTGATAATTAGGGTCAAATCATCAATCTGCATTAAAATCAACTGAAGCTGTTGGTTTTGAATATATTTCGCCGGGATTCGATCATCAATCCCGGCGAAACTATACTGAAGTAAATTGTTTGAAATTTTATTTTTGTTCATGTTGTTCATGTTGTTCATGTTCATGTTGAACAGCGTCAAAATCAACTTTAGGAAGCGAAATTAAAAGAGCATTTAACTTATCTGAATTTTTTTATTTTCTGAGAAAGTTTTTTTTTAAACACGTGTGAAATATTTATTTTCAGTTTTGTTTATTAATAATTTACCAATACAAAGTAATCTCGCTTTTGAAACACCAGTCAGCTAAAAGCTTAAAATTGCATGTAATTATTTTTAGGCAATCAATAATTACTCAACGCTTTTCATTTCTTTAGAAAATTGCTTTATCCAACAGCCAGTAGGAGAAAATTTGTGATTACAAAGTAAAAACAATTTATGTGATTGTCATACTAGGAAATGATTTGGCGTTTCGAACATGTCTATTCTAATTAACTCGCTTCCGGGTTTTAATAAATTACTCGTCAAGGACTATAAAAAGTAGGAACTTCTATCTAAAACAATGTTTTCGCTTTTCTCTTTCAGCGAGGATTTCCATTCCTGGCTCAGTTTTATTATTTCGTGTATTAATTATAAGGTTACTTAATTCTCAGTGTTATCTTTCTTGAGATGAAAAATGACTCTCATTCTTTCTTATTTTTTCTTTTTAATTATGCTTGACTCCAGAATCTTCGGTTGTCCAAACTAATTCTGTTTAGCAAATTGCTTTATGAATAACTCAGCTGATTTATTTAGTTGTTTAAATTTTATGCTAATGTTAATTAATAACGCAATGTAACATGAATAATTTTGTTTCCGTATTATTCTGCCTTGAATGTAGATAGAATTAAACCAAAAAAGGTCTCATAGCTGTTTTAATAAAAGGTGAAAGATTTTATTTGGCATTATCAGGTTCTTTATAGTCTCACTGCTTGTTCATTTTACGGAAATTCAGTGTAATTAACTAATAACAAGCTTCTAACAAATTCAGTTTCTGAAATTCTAAATGTCATTAAATTATTATTTCAAGTCAACTAAAATAAACAGAATTTTGAGCTTTGGTGTTAAAATTAACTGACATGCATAGTAAATTAATAGCCATTTGATGACTGAAAATAAAACAATCCTGCCAGAAACGGATGCAGAGGAGGAAATATAAAAGTAAGTGTAGGGGAAGATTTTTTACGTAGGAATTTAACTCACAGTAAATGTTTTGGCAGAAGGGTTTAAGTTATGTTTCTTAGATTTATGAGATTGTAGAGATAATAGGTCATTTCGAAGCAGGAGACGTGAACAATGTGAAAAAATAAGCAGAGCCCTAGCCGGGACTCGAGTCTAGGACCTTTCGAATACACGTCGAATGTGCTGACCATTACACCACGAAGGCATGCTCGAAAGAGAGAGAAAATACCTTATATACTCCCCTTTTTAAAGGGCAAGTGGGGATTAGGGGACCCAATGGCCAAATCCTGGTGGTGGAGAATCATCATCCATCACCATTTTGAGTTCGGGCGCCACTATAGAGATATCGGGATTCTTTTTGAAGCAGGAGTCATGAAAAATGAGCAATACCCTCGCCGGGACTTGAACTTCCGACCTCTCGAATACGCACCGAGAGTGCTAGCCAGTACACCACGAAGGCATGAGGGAAAGCAAAAAGGAAAAAGGTAAAAAGCAAAAAGGCGGAAGAAATACGTTATAAGATCATGACAAAACATACTGGTGTTATCCACTTGAGAAGAAGAATAACTTTGGAAAAAACTTTCTAAAGTCAACTGGTTCCTAGTCACTTTATTAGTCCAAAGATGCTTTGTCCCTGAAGGACTATTGTTTTCGTTTTGCGATTTTGCGTCGGAAACATTAAAATTCTGTATCACTTTTCAAACTGTTGCCACAAAATATTGCAGCCCTGTATTATATTTAAAGAAATTAAATAATGAATAATGTGCATAAATGTATGTATGTTTTTCGCATTGTGATAAAACGACGGTACCTAAAGCCATGGAATTTTGAATGCCGTAATCCTGGCATAATATAGGCATCTGGAAGCCCAAATTTGAAATTTGTTTTATTAACAATTTCATATTTTGTAAAACTTTGACTAAATTTTGATTAACAAACTCAAGGATTTCAAAGCGGGCAATGGCAACGTTGTACAGAAAAAAACATTTTTATCTGCAGCGCGTGAGACTGTGTGTAGGAAATTCTAAAGATATGCTCAGTTTAGAATTATTTTGCGATGTTGTTCTTTAACTGAATTTCATAGTTTAAATGCGAAGAACATGATATTCAATAAATAAAAGTAGCATACAAAATGTTTAAAAAACGCCCCTTTGGACGTAATTTAAAATCTGAAACCTTTCAGATTTTCTTTTTTTACAGATTTAATTAGTTACTTAAGAGAGCCGAGTTTAGGGATAAATATCGCCGTGATGTCATTGTTTCTCCGTGAAAGGTGTAAAAAGTAATTCTGTCACTACGTATAAATCCGAATACAAAATTTTCCTTCTCCATAGTGAAGTTCCAGACATTCTCGTTATGAAAACGAATTGCCCTGTATCTCCATGATAGCTGCTGTCCAGAAGGATTGCTGATTGTGAAGCGGGATTCTTCATGATTCCAAACCCCTTTTACTGAGTCCTACGAGTATGCTCCTTATAGCAACTTAATCGTTCTTGACAATGGTTGTAGAGTGATTAGATTATTTCAGTGCAAGAATGTGAAAAAATGTGCAATGCCTTCACAGCGTCTCGAACCTGGATCTCTCGAAATATGCTCCGAGAGAAAAAAAAAAATCTGAAAAAGTTTTAGATTTTAAATTACGTCCAAAGCAGCGTTTTTTTAGCAGTGTGTTACCTTTATTTATGACATATCATATTCTTCGCACTTAAATTATAAAATTCACTCCAACAGCAATATCGTAAAATAATTTTAAAATGAGCATATCTTTAGAATTTCCGATATGCAGTGGAGATAAAAAGGTTTTTTCCCCCGTAGAGTGTTGCCGTTGCTAGCTTTTAAATCGTTGAGTTTGTTAATCAAAAATTCGTTAAAGTTTTACAAAATATTAAATAGTTAATAAAACAAATTCCAAATTCCGAATTTGGGCTTCCAGATGCCCATTCGGGCGGAAACGTACGTTGTTGAAAATTGAATGGCTCTAGGTACCGTTGTTTTATCACAATGCGAGAAACATACATACATTTATGCAGATTCTTCATTATTTAATTCCTTTAAATATAATACAGGGCTGCAATATTTTGTGGCAACAGTTTGAAAAGTGATTTAGACTTCAACGCAAAATCGCAAAACGAAAACAATAGTCCTTCAGGGAACAAGCCCCTTTGGACTAAAAACTAAAAAACGAAATTGCATGTCTAAAAGCGGAATGAAAGAACATTTGATTCAATAAACTTTAGAAAAATGCTCTAGGTATAGTTCTACCGTCTCAAACGCAACCCTGGCTGGCATTTTGCTAAAACACATAGACTCGTCCAAAAGGGGCGTTATCACTTTCTGAGACGTGGAAGGTCACGTGAAAGTCTTCCCTTCTCGGGAAAAAGATATACTGGAGGGAAAGAAAGTCCCCATCCTTCCACCCTATTTTGAGAATAATTCGGTCCGAATGGCGCATGCGTGTTTGCGATCATGGTCGTGGATGAGGAGGTCGAACTATACCGTTGTTTTATCACAATGCGAGAAACATACATACATTTATGCAGATTCTTCATTATTTCATATTTTTAAATATAATACAGGGCGATAATGTTTGGTGGCAACAATTTGAAAAGTGAATCGGACATTGATGGAGAATGAACGCAAAATGCCAAAACGAAAACAATAGTCCTCCAAGGACAAAGTAGTTTCTATAGTTGCGAGCAAAGTCGGATAGCAGAAAATGACCTTTAAAGCATGGTGGTAAGAATAACTTACATGCTACCTCCGTGCATTGAAGCTCTTATTTTAAAGCAATAGACTATAGAAATACCATTTCTATTTTTTCCGTTTCTAGAGCGACATATGAGATGTCGAATTCCTCCTACGGCCTCGTGTGCTGTTACTAGCTGGCTTTCGTATAGCACTTCCACCAACTACGTTTTCGACATGCCTATTGCTATGGCAACTTGAGTGATGGCACTCCCTCCAGATGCTCAACTGTTCGACCACGATCATACCCACTCAAATATCTTACAAACATTTTGCAGCCAATACTTGCCGTCAAAAATGAAAATTTAGAGCAAAATTTTCAAAAAACGACAGTGGAATGTTTCCCTCAAACCTTAACGCTTAACAAATAATGAAACATCGTGAGTGCGCTGTCTTTTATATAGATAAGATGTCTTATCCTGCAGTGTCATTTGCACTTCTTTTTATTCTATTACAGAAATTTGCATAGATCAAATGTCCCTTAGAAATTGTCAAGAAGTGTGATTAGATGAAATTAAATGAGATTGATTAACTTTGAAATGCTTCGAATCGGCAGATTGCTCTAATATAATTCATGAAAATTGCGTTGAAACTATCTTATTTTGATACACTTGAATAAAATTTCGTTTGGCAAATTATCCTGATAAACCTAATCAATATTTTGTTCATATTCATTAAAAATTCTTTCATCAAAATTCGAAGTTAAGCTGAAAAAAAAACTACTGTATCAAATTTTAGATGAGTAGTCGCATTTTATTCAGTATCTGTCTGTTATTAGAAAATTTTTGATAAATGAAAAAAAATATTAGATATAACTTTTTTTCTCTATTATTTTGGTATAATATTTGAGAAAATTTTAAAGCAAATAAATCAGTTAAGAATTGGTTCCAAATTTTTCTAAAGAAATTGTAAAGCCTTCCTTTTGACTTTACACCTGTTTTATTAAAAATTAATTCGTTATATCAAAATTTATTTCAGAATAGCTTTTGACGCAATTTACTATTTTAAAGTAATTTTAATATGGATCTGGAATTTTCTTTTGGAAATCGCTCTTTCATTTTTATAGTATATATATGTTACAGCTACATTTTTTTCCCAATAAATTTTCTTAATTACAAAATTTGAGACTTTGATGACTTCTGAAATTTAATTTTTTATTTCTTTTCGATATTTGAATGAATAAGAATTGTAATTTAAATAAGAAAGGAAACTTATAAGGTATTCCTCTGGCCTTCTTAGCATACCTTCTTGGTGTAATAGTCAGCACACTCGACGCGTATTCAAGAGGTCCGAGCTTCGAGTCCCGGCTAGAGCATTGCTAATTTTTCTTGAGTTCTGTTTCAAAATAATCTGATGTCTCTGCAAAGGCTCATGCAGAGTTTTTAGAAACTCAAGAAATCCGCTATGTCCTCACCAAGGATTTGCTAGCCGGACATGCTTCCAGTTACACCATGAAGGAGCGCGATAAGGGGAGGGAAAATTTCTTACAAGTGTAACTGCCATAGATTTATGAATTAAGACATATTATGTAAAAATATTGTGTATTCCTGCCTCTTTTATATACTGAAACGTTGTCTCCCAATGACCGCTAACATTCTTGCAAACCTTTTATAAATACTCGAAAAAGCGAAATACCTATATATAGTTTTTTCAGAAACAACAGAATTTTATTTGCGTAGTTATAAAATAGAATTGTTGGGAAAACAATTGAAAGAATATTTTCAGGAGAGTGTAATGTTGAGGCTCCCAACGGGGTCAATATGGACCTCCGGGGAGTCGATGAAATTTTAAAGATTGTTTATGACAATTAAGGGATCGATAGCCGAATATATACCGGCAATTGATTGGTATTCTTAAGATTTCATTGATTACAAAAAATATGTTTATAAAACTGATAAGTAACAGAGGGCGTGACTCATCCTTAAAACGGCGCATCTGGTTTTGGTCACGCGATGCGTGATTCACAAAAATATAAACATTTCTTTTTTCTTACAGTCATGTGACTTAACAAATGTTAGTTTAGGATTTGAAAAGCTCAGCCCAAGCTATGTAACTTAAAACTCTCTCTTACATTTTATTTCTTTCATGTGTCAATTCATTAATAAATTAGTGTTCGTAGTACTTAATGGTCTTCATTGCTAGCCCCGAGATTCCTCTATAATGACTAAGAATAAATATATGTGTATTGTGTTATAAATTCTGGCAGTCCAACTAAGGGCCGAAAATTCCCCATATGGATACTTCAGAATCAAAACTGATGATGGCAGTCAGCCCATGGATATATTAAGCAGAGCCGTGCCAAGATATACACTGGTGTGCAAAAATTAAGGACGAGACGGTTTCTTCAATACAACTTTCCAAATCAACACATTTAATACCGTAAGATCCCCAATACGTAAGGACATGAGTAATGTAAGCAACACTTACTAAAAGAGAAATCAGAGGGATAAAAAGAAGCTTTATTGAAAAAGTAGCATGCAGCGCAATGCGAATGAAGGCCGAAACATCCCTGTGATGGGTGTCCAGCAAGAAACATCCGGCATTTATTTTCAATGCTACATATCGAATAGGGGATATGATTTTCAATGCTACATATCGAATAGGGGATATGATCGTCATAGGGGATATGATCTCCCCTGACTGCTAGGCAGGTTTCACATCATTTGTGCATGCTGGATATGTGGTTGTTAATGAGCTGTTGAGACACTGCTGCTCGTTCCTCTTATAGCACCAATCGCAGTTTCGGAATCGTTACTGGCGATAAGTTACGTGCTGCCACGGGTCTCCCTAGTAAGTTCCGTACATGCTTGACGGGATTTAGGTCCAGATACCTTGCCGACCAATCCATGTGTTCAATATCTTCACTCTCCAACAGCTCTTCGACAGTAACCGTACGATGAGGTGGAGCGTTGTCGTCCATGAAGAGGAACTGAGGACCCATAGCCCTTGTCAAAAGACGCATGTAAGGAAGAAGAACCTCGTTACAATAGCAGTCCCAGGTGACGAACCTCCTTGGGAGATATGAAGGTCGGTCCGGCTACCAAGCATTATGTCTGCTCGAACGAGAACTCCGCGACCTCCAAAACAGTCCCTTTTGATGATGTTGAAGGGGTTATTGCGTGTTCCCCGCTCTGTCCAGATGTGTATGTGTCTAGAATCGCAACTCAGACTAAATCTGCTCTCATCTGTAAAGAGTACTCGTCCCCATTCATTGTCTCTCCAATTCCGGTGTTCCCGGCACCACAGAGAACGCCTTCTCCGATGGGCAGGCGTTAGAGGTACACACCGTACAGGGCGTCGTGCAAACAGACCACCACCGTGCAGTCTTCTGGCCACGGTAAAACGCGATATCGGTCGTCCAGTCGCCTGTGTCGTGTGTCTAGCGATTTCTCCCGCTGTCTGCCGCCTGTTTCTTCTGGCCTGTAAGGCAATATACCGGTCATCTGCGGGTGTGGTTCCTCGTGGACGACCACTACTAAACCCCCGGATAGCTGTTCCTGTAGTTTGAAATTGTCTCCAAAGTCGTGAAACGATGCTGTGAGCAATTCCGAACTCTGCAGCCACACTTGTCACACTGCGGCCTTCCTCCAACTTCCCAATGATTCGACCTCGGGTAAAAGCATCCAGATGTCGTCTAACAGATTGATTATTCGCCATTTCTCGCTGAGGCAGCAACTCGGTGTGATTTTAACTGCTATACGGCGTGCAATCTCTTTGCCAGAAATACTGATCTTACACCGACAACATGCTTTATACTACTCAGACACTCCCCCATTACGTCTACCTGCATATCTGCGCATGTGCTACCGTACATCACCTTACGTAATCTCCTGATTGGTCTTTCTGTCCGCTCTGCCTCTTCGTTCAGCTGATATGCTAATATTTCGACTTCGTCCTTAATTTTTGCACACCAGTGTATTTTCACCTGAGGCAAAAAGGTAAATGCGCGGACCTATATTTGTATCAAAATGGCTATGTTTCTATTAAATAAATCAAAATATCATAATTTTTATAGTATTATTGTACCATAATTCATAAAGTATTCTTTAATCGTAGATTTATAAATTCAGAAAAATAATATAGCTAACTATTTATAACTTTCAAATGAAAATGTTAAAAAATCCTTTTTCGATAAATAAGAAATAACAATGAAATACACATTGCATTAATTTCCAAGTTTTCTTGCAATCCTTCCTATTGTTTTATTAATTTGAGTTTGCTGAAGCTAATTTCCTCTAATAATAATTGGCAAATTTAAAGCGATAATTAAAGTAATTTTCGAATTCTTATAGCCAATTTGGCGCCCCTTCTAGCGATACACCCGAGGTAAGTGCCTCACTTGATGTTTTAAGAAATTTTGAAATATTGCTGAAAATTGAAGTATTTGAAATTTTAATTAGTTTTGAAGTATTTGAAGTTGTATATCTTTTAAAAAATATTATTTGAATGAATATTTCTTTATAAAGTTCAAGTGTTTTATTCTATGCAAGTTTCGATATGTAGCATTGAAAATAAATGCCAAATATAGTAATACAAAGTAAAGGATTTTTAGTTTTGTTTTGAAAATAGAAAAAAGTATTGAAATATATAGTTGCAAGTTGCAATATTTTGCATGAATTTAAATTACTGAGAGTGTTCTATAGCAGTTTATGTTCTGTTAGGGAATTGGATTTTCTTGAAGCTTTTCACATTCACAAAAAAATTATCCTGTTTAGTCAATGACTTCAATTCCAATCCAATCTTGCCTAATGCCTTCAAAATTCTACTAACTGAACACTTCATTTTTAGTTATATTTCTGCCGATAGATGGCGCTATCGTCTCTTTCACTCGTAACTTGTGGGTATAAATATGATCGACATTCTCTTTCTCGCTTTTGCTACTGATGAAGGGGGGACCCGTTTTGCCTTCGAAATCGATTGAGATTTTACAAAATCTACTCAAAATACAAGGTTGTCGATTTGCCTGTTTTATTTTCTACGTCGGCGTGTTTCTCTTGCTTCTTAATAAAATATAATTCTTATAAACTATTTTTGAAAACTTTTGTTTGTACTCTAAGTCCTATTGTTTGGACTAACAGTACTTTATCAAAAATTTAATTAATAATCCAATATTTATCTTTTGTATTACATTGTGCGCTAGGCATCATACAGAAAAACGTAAGAAGGTCGATGCCTAAAAAAAAAGAGTTCTGAAAGGTTTCAGATTTTAGAGCGTTTTTTTAATTTTGTATGTTACCTTTGTTTATTAAATATCATATTCTTCGCACTTAAACCATAAAATTCAGCTCAACAGCAATATCGTAAAATAATTTTAAATTGAGAATATCTTTAGAATTTCCTATATACAGTCTCACACACTGGAGATAAAAATGTTTTTTCTGTGCAACGTTGCTATAGCTCGCTTTCAAATCCTTGAGTTTGTTAATCAAAAATTCGTTAAAGTTTTACAAAATATGAAATCGATAATAAAACAAATTCCAAATTTCAAATTTTTGCTTCCATATGCCCCTATTCGGGTGAAAACGTTCAATATTCAAAATTTGATGGCTCCAGGTACCGTTGTTTTATCACAATGTGAGAAACATACATACATTTATGCAGATTCTTCATTATTTAATTTCTTTAAATATAATACAGGGCGGTAATATTTGGGGGCAACAATTTGAAAAGTGAAACAACGCTTTTTATGAATCAACGCAAAATGCTAAAACGAAATTAATAGTCCTTCTGGGCAAATTGCCCCTTTGGACTAAAAAGGCTGAGGATCCTTGGTGTAGTGCCTCATGCGTCCTGCTGAGTCAGAAGTATAAATTAATAAATAAATATTCAGCAGATTGCCAAATGCTTTGTGCATTATAACGCCTCATTTATCCTGTTGTCTATAAACACATATGAAATATATTTGCACCATATATAAATTAGAACTTCAGTATGCATTAAAGAATTGTTATATATACATACAAATAATAATAGGTTTTAATTTTAAAATAATAATAATGAGATTAATATTTAATAAATTAAAAATTTAAATGAGTTAACATTTATTCTTAATCTGTAAAGTTTAACTATCTTGACTATCATCCACTGTTAAACCTCATGTAGATGTTAAGCGATTTATTGATATGTCTAAAGTACCACAGAGACTTAAGAATAAAGAAAGGTTAGGTTAAAGAAATTTCATATTCCAAATTAAGGCTTCCACATGCCCATATTCTATGGAAGATTACGTTATTCAAATGTTGATGGTTCTAGGTAACGTCGTTTTATCACAATGCGAGAAATATACATACATTCATGCAGATTCTTCGTTATTTAATTTCTTTAAATATAATACAGGGTTCTGATATTTAGTGGCAACAATTTGAAAAGTGATTCGCCGTTTATAGTTTTCAACGCAAAAGCCAAAACGAAATTAATAGTCCTTCAGGGCAAATTGCCTCTTTGGACTAAAAGTATGTGTCGTGTCTACCTAACAATTTAACGAAAAAATTAGTTGGCACCATAACGGTAATGTGGAAAGAACAATTTTTAAATACCTGAATAAGAAATTAATATATCCTCTTTATATGCTGTCACAGTGTAAGTGGATGCATGTCAAGTTAACAATTGGAAGCTCCATGATTCGCATCCTAGCAAAAGCAAACTGTTTCTCATACTTCTCGGCCCGGAAAAATCTTTATGTCTCTACAGCTGGCTTCATTTTCCTTACCATTTACTGTACAGGTTGCAAAAATGCTCATCAAATCCCTAGTTTTAAATTTTAATTCTTCTTATCAATATTTCTAATTTTTAAATATATGTATATTTCAGATCCAGTTCTGAAGATGTATCTAACGTGCATTATTCTGGTTCTTTTGGGAGCTTTCTTCGATGTTTTATGTAATCAAGCTTCCGACGATGTAGATCAACCACTGGGCAGAAATAGTCCAAACAGAAATGCTGCTGGCAGCTATGGTGGAAGATTCTCTGGATTATTCAACCGTGTATACAGCAAGACAGATCGCTATGACCTCGCTTCGACTCTCTTGCGTACAGCTGTGGAACACACTTTCGGAACTTTTTATTCAGGATGAAAAGAGCATCTCAGAAATGTAGTGTTTGCAGTATCTTTTGTAACGTAAACTGGAAAGAAAAATATTATAATTAGATGATTGCGGAAAGCAAAACATGAATGATATTAATTTTAGTTAATGAAGTTTTAATTTTGTATTTATAGTGAAAGTGCAATAAACTGGATTTTTTTATTTTTTCTCTTACAAAATTTGATTGAATAACAGAAAATGTTTGTTTAGAAACAATTATCATAAAAATAATCATTTAAAGATTTTCCAGGTGTCGTTTCCTTACTGTGTTCAAGTTAACCTTTCTACATTTTAATAATTGTTTCTATGTTGTCACACTAAGCATTTTAAAAATAAATAATTAAATCTACTTTTGTAAAATAACAGCTGAATTGTATTATGTAATTTTGTACGCGTTATTTTTTAACAACTCTGATTGGGAAACATTTTTAACAGATTTGGCATTGACAATGTACTTAGAGGTTTCGGTGCGTTTTTTGATACAAACTAAATGCAGTTAATGACTTCATTTACCTATAGTTTCATATCTAAGGAAACGCTATCAGGTTAGCTATCTTTCTAAGAGAAATGATGCCTTCGTGAAGGACTCTCTGAGGTGAGCTTGCTCGTACGCACGTTATATATGGAGAAAATCAGGAAAACTAGCCATGTAACCAGCACGTTCGCCTGGTTTCCAACCAAAACCTGATCAAAGTCTTAATCACTTGTCCGTTGGTATAGCCGGAAATTTATCATATCTAAAACTTACATAGAAATTTTTTCAAACAACAGAAAGTTGTGTTTTACTTTAAACAAAACAATGAATTATCTTACATACCTAGCAAGACATTTTTAGTATCTATATTTATTTCATGTTAAAGAGTTTATAAACCTAGCCTCGAATTTGCTTGAACTTTTCATATTCTATACTAAGGGAAAAGCAGCATTGACAATAAATAATGTGTGAGAGAATAAAAAGGATAAATTTCTAAAGAAACAATGAGTCATGACATGTAATCTATTATCTAATGTAATATATATCATGACTATTATCTAGATATCGGGCTTCATTGTCGCAGCGGAACAAGCAGAAATAGTGGTTTTCTCATGAGAAACTCAAACACCAAACGGTTTTAACTTAGAAGATCTCTACACAGCAAAGATACATTTTCCTCTGAATGCTTTTCAGTAATTAAATATCAATTAACTTGTTGAGTTTTACATATTTAATTCAGTGTTCAAACCTTGAATCCCACAACACTAATAAACGAATAATCGCTTAAGTGTGTGTTAACAGAGACGTAAGAAGGGTTAACTACCCTTTATTTTTCAAAATAAATATGATACAATCAACTCCTAACTCGGAGTGCACAGCAAAGCCTCCACTTGGGCTTGAACATAAATGAATATGAAATTAAACTGAACTAAGGTTAACGGAAGATATAGCCGAAGCTATCAAGCTTCTAAATAGTTGGCCCCTAAATCTTAATTAAGTCGGCGAAGCCAAACAAGGGCCTAAAGAATGGCCGAGCGTAGCAATAGCTTAGAGAGACGTAGCCAAAAGGCAAACGCGCGCTAGTCAGGAACTCAGTCTCTTTCTCGAAGTCGGTGAAACATCGACTTAAATACTACTCTTTACTCATTTGCATTAACTGCGTTTCTGAAATTACATTCTAGTAGAAAATTGTAAGGTGAAACTAGAATACATAGGAAAGATGTATAAACTTAAAATGACTGTTAATAAAATTAGGATAAAACTTACATTTTCCCCCACCAGAATTTAACTACTCGAAGAATAAGGTCTCAAAACGACCTTGTTTAAGAGTGTAAATTCTACAAAACTCTTTTTCATCAAACTTGTAGCAACTGTGCTTTCATGAATTCATCATTAAAACCTTTCTGTTTAGGACCAACTTTAGAACAATTTCTAAAGCTATACTAATACTGAGGCAAATATTACACATTTACAATTTGAATTTGAATACAGACATCTGCTTCATATTTACTTTCAGTCAGACGTCAGTTCTGTTCTTCCAATTAATCTGGAAGGAAAGAGTATTAGTAATGACTTTCATAAAATTTCCATTTTCGTTACCAATACTCTTTATTGAAATTATTTTGGCCTTCAAACAACTTTCATTCACACGGACTTTAAGTCTCCTTCCCCCCCCGCGCGCTCTCCAGAAATTGTTCTGAGTGAACTGAGCGTGTTAATGTTGTGTTTCGGCGAACTACTCTACCACCTACACAACAACTACTATTTGTAAAAGCTTGACACTCGAGACCTTAGAAGACTCCTTAAACACAAAACTAGTTCTAATGTACTAAAACAGAAAATTTAAACTCTTAAGTAAAGCTTGGAGAGCCTAACTTTAAACACATTCAATCTACACTTTCCTTCTGTTCATCTATTATATAAAGTATTTTACAGTCATGCTTTGACCAAAACTTGCATTTGTACTAGTTTAATTTTACAAAAGATGACAATAGCATTTCTACTTTCAATACAACATATTAACATGCAGTATTTTAGAATTCAGTTTACATCATTCGTTTTAGTTGCTATACAAAATCTACAAGCTTTTGCTAGAATTTTTCTTCAAGTTAACACAGTTTTAACTGAAGTCCTTTGACTAAAAATATTCACAATTTAGTTTCTCGCAACTTGAGAATTCTCAAAAAGGTATTTACAAAATAAATTCTCGCCAACTTGCGAATTCAAAAATCTTTTCTGTTTAAATGATAGTTACAATTACATTCTCGCAAACTTGCGAATGCAACTTTTTGCTTTAAACAGAATTTAGCAACTTTAACCGACATGACATAAATTGAACTTTCAATGAAAAATAGGAAAGAAGGAAAATTTTCACTTATCTTTTTTTCTTCTAAACTCTTCCATCCTAATAAAGCAAAATTCCTTGAAAGTAGGATACTTAAGAACTTGCACCCTTCTCTTCTAGCTTGGCTGGCTTGTTGCCTCCGTCGGCACTCTTTTCCGTTTTTTTTTCCTTTTTCGATGAATCGCGTTGCCTTCCTTATGGGTTGAGGATTCTTGGTGTCCTCTTCAGGTCCTGGGGCCGGCTTTGTTGGTGGGGATCTTTAAACTTTCTTTTGGGCTTCCTGGCATGGTGAAACGGCATCGCTTCCAAGTCAGCTGACCTTTTTTCTTTCGTGGTTCTTCGCTCCGATGTTCCTGTGGCTTCTTTTGAGGTGGTTAGCTGATGTTCTAGCGTTGGGCATTTTCTTGGAATAATATCCATGGGTTTTTCCGCTTTCCCAGCGGCACTTCCTTCTGCTGTAGGGGAACGTTTGTTTTTTTCGTTCTCTTCATTCTCGCTGAGCCTGAACCTTGCTGCTGCTGCGTTCGCTTCGCGGTACTTTCTTCAGTGTTCTCCGCTTTTTTCTTTTGGTTGCTGGGGGAGTCTTGATCGACGACGGCGACATCCAGATTCTGGGCGCACTCCCAGGATCCTGAAATAAATCTTTTAGAATTTGAAAATCAGTACTACTATGGTATGATTTAAGATGGTCAACATTAGCAGTTATTTGCTGGCCATTTTCTGCCTTTAAATAAAACATTGCAAGTTTGATCTCTTCAATAACAAATGGCCCATCAAACCTGGGTTCAAATGTGGCCACCCTGCTTTCGGGTGCAGATGATAATGAATGTCTGATGTTTAACACTTTCTGTAGAATGGTATAATCTACATCGCCTGTATTTCTGTCGTAATATAATTTCTGTTTCTGCCTTGCCGCATCAGAATTTTTGATGGCCTCATTAATAATTTTCTGGTTATCCTTCAACTTAAACTCTTCCTGTCTTTGCTGAACGAAAAATAGTTTGTCCAGTGTCGTTAAGATTTTTCTTCCTAAAAATTACTCTGCGGGTGTTTTCTGTGTGGTATTAAGTTTTGCTGTTATCAAGGCGAAGTCTAACTCATTGACACAGCTGTCCCAACGGTCATGATAATTCTTAACATATCCCCGAATAATTTTAACTATATTCTTATTTACACGTTCCGCAATATTCGATTGCGGTGTAGAAGGAACCATCTTTAGATGGTTTATGCCAAGGCCTGTGGAAAGATTTTCAAATAAATTACTTACGAATTGCCTACCATTATCTGATATTACTTTTACTCTTATTTTAAAATATATTTATTTAGAAAGGAATCTGCTACTATTTTTGCTGAAGCCCATTCAAGGGGGAATTATTTCCACCCATTTTGAGAAATGATCCCCAACGGTTAACAAGTATCTGTTTTTTTTAAGTTTTTGTTCTAGGGTAGAGACCGAGCAAATCAATGCCAACCAATTCATTTGGCAAAGTGGTTTTTATGCTATTTAAGTACCCGGCAGGGCTGTAATTAACGTCGTTAATTAATTGACACAAGTGACATGACTTGACATACGCCGTCACCACCTTGTACAACTGCGGAAAATACACCGATTCGTGGACCCTTTGCAGAGTTTTTCTAACCCCCAGATGCCCCCTATTTTCGAATCATGAAGCTCCTCTAAAATATTCAAGCGTAGACTCATTGCGAATACTGGACGCAGCTCTTGGTTATCGTTGGATGTTTTCGTGTAAAACAGCAACATATCAATAATTTCGTAACGGGCCACCCTATTGCGAATAGCCGTTAAGTTGACATGTTCAAAATTTTCGGGATCTCCCAGATAAGCGTAAATATCTTTGAACTCAGGATCCGTTTTTAATTCGGAAATTATTTGTTTTCCGGGATTCAATTATTTTAGGAGTTAGCATCGTACATCTAATTGTATTTTCCTCTTCATCGATCTTGAGTCTTGATACGGCATCCGCAACTACATTTTCTTTCCTCGGCGTGTGTTTTATTATTAAATTAAACTCTTGCAGTTTTAACGTCCAACGTATAAGCCGGGGCGAAAGATTTTTAGTGTATAAGCGACCAACTGCCGCATGATCTGAGTACACAGTTATCGGGGCACTTCCGAAGTAAATGCGAAATTTTTGCACCGCTAGTAAGACCGCGAGAGTTTTCCGTTAAGTTGCGGTATAATTAATTACGTTGAGTTTGATTCAGCGTTTTTCTAAAAAAGGGCTATTGGCTGCCTATTTTGGGAAAGAACTGCGCCAACTGCGTAGTCTGACGCGTTTGCTGCAAATTCTAAATTTGGATCTCCTTCCGGGAATTTAAGAACAGGGGCGTTAATTAAAACGTGTTTCAGTTCTTCAAACGCCGTGTTCGCCTTCGCTGTCCATGTGAACCTCGTTGTTTTTCGTTTAAAAGATAACAAGGGTTCAACTATCTTTGCAAAATCTTTTATGACCATTCTATATTAGGAGCACATTCCCAAAAAGGAAGATAATTTCTTGGCCATATTCGGAGATGGATAAATTTTAATCTCTAATATTTTGGAGTTGTCCGTCTCAATCCTGTTTTTCGAGATTTTATAGACGAGGTACTTCAATTTCTTGACTGCAAATTTCACGTCTTTGGATTTTTCTTAAATACAACTAATAAACACTAATAAATGAGGCGAGCCTGAAAAATTTAATTTTCAGGCCTGCCTCATTTAATAATGGAAAAACGTTCTCTAAATGTTTAATATGTTCCTCTAGGTTTTCGCTAGTAATAATAATATCATCGAGATAGATGACTGTACGTTTGTCCAAGATTGGCCTTAAAACAATGTCCATAACTTTTTTAAATGTAGCCGGAGCTCCGCTTAAGCCAAATGGCATTCTCAAAAAGGCATACGCATCTGACTTTGTAATAAAAGCTGTTTTTTCGACATCCTCGGGTTTTATTGCAATCTGAAAATAGTCTGACGTCAGGTTTAGTGTGACCATATATTTCGTAGAACGAACGACAGTCGACAGCGAATCTCCACGCGTTCGGAACTGCGGGTGGCAGTCCATTCTTTTGCTACACAAAACTACTGGACTTGCATAAGGGCTGGTAATTGGCGTAATTATCTTGTTCTCGAGCATTTTCTTAATATGTTGCTCGAGAATATCTTCCTTCACACGGTCATACCTATACTGTTTAGACAGAACTGGGGGCTCACTACCGGTGTCAATACTGTGCGTCACAATCTGGCAGAAGCCAGGTTTTTCATTAAATAACTGCGAAAAATTTCTTACCGGATTTTTGATTTTCTCTCTTTCTTCGAGATGGTTTAAATCCACTTCCGGGACTGCGGCTTTTTCTTCTTCAGTTTTGTCCATCTTGACATGTAAAGTAGAACCTTTGAAATTAATTTTTGCGCTAGCTGCCCGTAAGAAATCAACCTCCAATATAACTGCGGTTAACAAATTCTTTACCATTAAAAATTTTATTTTTTGCACCTCGTTCTTTATTTGAACATTCAGCCCTACTTTTCCCAAGCAGGCACACTGTTTGCCTTAGGCAGCAATCACCCGTTGCCTCGTTGTTTTAAACAATCTATAACGACAAAAATGCTTTTTAAAGAAGTCCTGCGACAGGAAGCTGCATTGAGCCCGGTATCCAGTAGGGCGATAGTAGGGACTTCATTTAATAATATATGGATTCAAAGGACAGATACTGTACGACTACCGTATTCAGCTTGAGTTCTGAGGGATTTCCCTTCCCAGACAGTGACCTGACCCTCATCCTGGTCACCGTGATCAGTTTAAATTTTTCTTATCTTTCCCGTGATACAGCTGTTTTTTATTTCTCCACGCTTTGGACTGGCTAGACGTTTTCTTATCTGACTTTGCAACTTTCGCCTGTTGACGATAAGAATTTTATTGACCTCGAGGTTTAGTTTGAGCGTGAAACCTTGAATACTGCCTAGAATTGTTTGCACGCGCATTTTTGGCCATTCGCCTACTCTGAAATTTCACAGCTGGTTCAAATATGTTTCCCAGAGTTTGTGGATTTGTGGCTTTAAGAAAATCCTGGATTGACGGAAGTAACCGCGGCAATATGATTTCGATAATTCTTTTGTCGGGCCTTTTTCCATATAATAACTTGACAATGCGGATCTTAATTAAGATGAAGTCTGTTAATTTGTCGAAATTAGTTTGCCATTTACTAAATAATTCCGACTCCAATTTCGCGCGGTCTCTCACAACTGGGAATGTTTTCAATAGTGAATTTTTAAAATTTTTCCAATTGTGCGTTTCGGATCCTGGATCCCCCAACAAACTCTTGCCAATGTTTTTGTACCAGCTGAGAGCTTGACCTTTTAAGTTCGTCGTAGCGATGATAATTTTCTGCAGCTGGTTCACAGAATATAAAGGGAAATGTAAGTTCAGCTGCTCCAGTAAAGTCATTACGGACCCTTTACCGTCAAAAGCTGCTGCTGGCTTCCTTGCCGCTCTCATTGTTTCCATGATAAATCCGGATCCCTCCGTTGGGTTTGGTTGGGGCTGAGGGAACTGTAAGGTCGAAGGGGTCAACGAGAAATCTTCACTACCTCGCGGCATGGTTCGTTAAGAACACAATCGGAAGCCAAATGTGGGGTTTTACTTATTTAATTCAGTGTTCAATACTTGAACCTCACAACACTAATAAACGAATAGTCGCTTAAATGTGTGAGTGCCAACGAATTTCCTTCTCCCTTCTTTTCCTCGGAGCAGAAGGAAATGAAAGCGAAGACTTAAGAAGGGTGAACTATCCTTTATTTCTCAGAATAAATACAATTGACTCCTAACTTGGAGTATACACAAAGCCTCTACTTTGGCTTGAACTTAATTGAATATGAAATTAAGCTTGACGAAGCTTAACTAAAGTTAACTGATAGGCGAAGCTATCAAGATTCTAAGTGGTTGGCTCCTAAATCTTAATTATATCGGAGAATCCAAACAAGGGCCTAAAGTATGGCCGAGCGTAGCAATAGCTTACAGAGACGTAGACAAAAGGCAAACGCGCGCTAGTCAGGAACTCAGACTCTCTCTCAAAGTCGGTGAAACATCGACTTAAATAATACTCTTTACTCATCTGCATTAACTATATTTCTGAAATTACATTCTGGTAGGAAATTATAAGCTGTAATTAGAATAGATAAGAAAGATGCATAAACTTAAAATAACTGTTAATAAAATTAGGATAAACCTTACAAACTGATAGTATGGATAAAACAAAAATGAGAATATTTTGAGTTACTGCTGAACTCTGATGCCAATGGGCTGTTTACCAATGGCTGAGAGGGAAAAGTGCAGCAAAGCACTGGTTATGTGATGCATAGTTTGATTTTCAGGAATAGAATGGTGTCATTGCATGCTTATTTTCATTATTCTTCTCAATGATTAGTAGAAATATAAGCCAAATTCTTACGAAAGTTTTCCATAAAAGCATTATTCCCAGGAAGATATTCCAATATTTTGGTAATTAGACAGATCTACCTAAATAATTAGTGGTTCGAAGAAAACATGCAATTATCTGAGATTTGTGCGCAAAATATACCGAATATTATCATATAACACGTAAAAATTAAATTATTTAATTGATAAAAACGAACACATTTAAAAGGTCAGATTATATAAGATAGAAATATGGAAGTTCAGTATAGCTTTAACTTGTAGAACAGAGAAGGCAATGGTTATGCTAAGGAATAGGCATTTCAAAATTGTAGTGACCCTCCCTTCATTTGCAATCCTAATGTGTATCGTTAAACCACACAAATGGAATTAGGGAATTTTAGCGAATTACAGGATTCGACCTTTTTTTTCGCAGCAGTCATTGCAGAGCATGGTTTATTATGAAACATGATCTAGAGGAAAAAAATGGCCTAATGTACCTAATCTGAAGTAAAAGACTGTAGAAGGCTATTAATGATGTTATTAAATTAGACTGTATCTTTGAAGTTTGAGGAAACGGGAAATATAGGAAAGTATGATGATTAACTTGCGAACTTCCCCTAAATTTTTAGTTCGCTTTCAAAATTACAATTACATACCATTCTGTACCTACTGCATAAAACATAACTATCAGTTTTGCTTTTTATGCTTTTTGAAGAATGCAAAGTATCTTTCGGGAATTTTTCCGATTAAAAACAAAGAGGCGCAATGCAGATATTTCATTAGAGCAAACTTTGTTTAAAATCTGTGCTAGTATAGAAATTATTGAAAAATGTCCGCATTTGCATGTAACACATGCACAAAGTATAATATATAAACATATCCATATAAAAATCGGTGTCATTAAAAACTTTCTGATAGTTTTCACATGAGCGTTTCCATGAAACGCTTCAACTCCAAAATTTTTCCAAGGTTGTTGATAAGATGATTATTTCTTTAGGTGAACTGATAGTTCCTTAGGGGTGTGATCATGAATTGATAGTGATCGGAAAATTGATTATGAGTTATGACTTCTGGTGCTTTGAGGCTGAATGAATACACATCACAGAATGTTATCATTTCCTTAGGTGTGTAGTAAATAAGAAAAATTCTTAACCAGAAATAAGTTTGCTTTAAAAGCCTTCCACGAAAGCATCACTACTCCTTTGAATGATTCTTTTAAGACTTGTCTCTAATTCTTGAACCCAATGAAATCAAAGTTTTTCCTTATAATAGCCTTACGTACATGTGGTTGTTAATTAACATGATTCAAAACAGAATTGGTTAAATATTTACATGTGTAGAATTAAATTATGAAGTACATATTTTGCTATATTTATTAAAACAAGCGAAATAAATGCAAAACTATTTGGCTAATGTGTTAAAATGTGTAAGCCAAAGAGAAATTTATATTTGTTTAAAGCGAAGACTATACGATTTGGGTGTTTATAGATGAACCGAGAATCAATTTTCGTTGTGATAGTCGCCGTTAGTTTATCCTACAGATATAAGGAAAATTATGTTACAGATTATATATCGATATAATAGGAGGAAACAGACTAGGAGGTAATGGTTTATTGCTGTGGAAAGATATGATGATAAATCATCACATAGTCCCTGAGGTTATTCTAGACAAATAATGACAACGTTCATATGTGTAGGAAAAGCTGTTATATTCTCATAACTAATTTTCCTAGGGCACTGCTGACCCTAAAGTTCTTTTAATAGATGATATTATTCATACTCATAAGGCTTCGATAATCAACGAATTCTTACAAATTGCATATATTTGTATGTACAAAAACTAAAGGACTGAATAACCGTTTTTGCGGGCTTAAACCAACAGAGAATGCTTGGAAGGCTCTTAACAAGCAAGTTATTCTCGTCAATCGTCGCTACAATCTCCACAGTGAAACTCATCGAAGAATTCATATGGGATCAAAATGTTATAAATGGATAGTTATACATATGTTTTCCTGTCTAGGAGACCAACATATTTCATGTTTAAAGAATCAACATATTTCATGTTTAAAGATATTTTTATTTTAACAAACTAAATCCAGTCACACTCTTCATTACAAAAATAAAAATATTGCGTTTTTTACCATTATATGTTTATGTTTAATATTTGTACTTTCGACTAGAATTACCAGGAGGACCAGCAGACCAGCTGATTTCGACCAGCAGATAAGACAGCTGAGCGACATAACTTAATTTCGGATTCTCTTCTGAGTAAATGTGCTGGTAGTGAGGAGCTTTATTAGTTTTCCACGTGTGAAAAAGGAATAAAAGTAAAGTTCCGTTTCGAAATCTTCCATGAAGCCATCCTTTGCATTAGAAAGGTGATTCACGCTTGCTTTGCTTTAAACAACTAATCAAACAGCCTTTCTGAGCTAATCTTGGGCACATATATAGTGAGCCATATTATATGAAACTGGTAAGGAAAAGGTTGCATTTTTAGCTCAGTTTCAATTTCAGACATTCCAGTTTCTATTTAAAGTTTTTATAGCTTCTTCATTAGTCAACAATACTATGCAATGAAACCGAGGTGCGCCGATAAAGCCGTTCGTCCAACAAAATGTTCCTAAACTGGAACAGGTTTTCGCATAGGAATTAATGTAAAAAGGAATGAATTCGTTCCTAGACAGCACATGATTGCTTGCTTAATTATAGGACAAAACGCTGTGGACAAATTCATAAACCACAACCTGTGGAAATTATTAAATATGAAACAAAAAGGATAAGTACAATATTAAAAAGATAAAATAATGAAACTTAATATGATTTCACAAAACCTATACAAGGAAGAATGACAGCATAAAAGGGAAATGAAAACAATGATATTATTGTTTTAATCAGAAATTCCTTTCTCGAAGCGACACTCAAAGAAGCTCACTGGGCGAGGCTCACTAGGCCTTCGCTTCACTCAAAATTTGTCCAGTTTATTGCTGCCTACGTTTTAAAATCTGAAGCATGACATTTTCATTGAAAATATTTATACTATAACTTGCTATTGCTTTATGAAGGTGATATCTTTGTTGCATCTTACTCCAATTTTGCACAAATTTCGCGGAAGATAACTACTTTTTATCATTTGCTTTCATTTTTCTTTATTCCTCTTCGTCCCAAAATATTTCTTCTGCAATCACCTTTTAGTTACTTCTGAAAGTTATCACAATTCTTTATTGTTGAGCTCATTTTTATGGTAAACTGCTTCATGGTTTTATTATTAACTTTCTAGACCATGTTTTGACTAGAGACATAATACCATATGTAGCAAAAAAAGTCCTATGCGTTTAAAATCTGTACTTGCAGCATACCTTGCGATAATTTCCTTCTGGCAGAATTCATGGTTCTTAAGTTACTTGATGCCAGGCTTTGCTGATGAGAGTTAACAGAAAATATTAAAATGATGTTTCCGGCAGTCCTTGAGAGTTAATAATGTAGCATTGATTATCTCAAAATTCCATTGAACATCATATGTTTTCCGACCTGAGTTGTCAAAACTCAAGACACCATTCATAATCCGAAGCGTTTCTTGTTCAGATAATTCATTCGCAAACCGAATTGTTCGTGAAGTGAGGTGTTTATGATCCGAAATTCCGTTGTACAAAAAACAGTAAGGTAACAAATTTCAATCAAATTCACGGATGTTTTATTAATACTTAATTCTCCTATTATCGAATGCACCTGCTCGAATTACAGTGTAACAATAAAAAATGCAGAAAAATATAAACAGTAATAGATTTAAATTACTAATGGTCAATTATTTTTGTCAAGGCTATTAAAGCAAACAACTCATTTAGTCATTGAGCAAAGTTAAACATAATAACTAAATAGAATTTTTTCTTTATGAGGTAAGATTAGAGCACAGTTAGAGTATCAGTATGTAAGACCTGTCTCTGCTATTCCACAGAAACTAATTCTAGGTCCTACAATGAACCTGGCGAATTCGCGCACAGACGTAAATGAATTACCAGCACAGAAGAAGGATGAAAAGTAACCCTTTTATTAATTGAATGTTTAACAGAAAGGCACGATCTGCGTGCGTTACAAAAACACTGTTAATTTGCGACGAAAACGTAAATGTAGAATATAATTTAAGTCGAATCTAAAACAAAATTGTGCTGGATTAGCACGTTAAATTACACCTAACAGATTGATTCACAAAAACCTAACAGGCGTGATAATAACCCGAAATGGCCAAGAGGCTTACTAGCGTAACAGGGATATATCAACGAAACATGCTTTGGCTAGGGAAAACACGATCCGAATAAACTCAGAGATTTACCCGTTTAAATATTCACTTCACTTAAGTTTAAATTTATATCTGGGTGAGAAAATACTAGGGGAAGTTGAGAGGTTCAGAAAAGGTATCAAACTTGAAATAAATTTTTTATGCAAAATAAGAAAAATCCTACAAATATATGTAACTCTACAATTTAAATTTATTAATTAGTAGCTTGCATCTGACACCAGATCTAGAACCACTTTAACACATGAACTACAATGCGTTTCGTATTGCCATAAATTTTACATAATTTAAATTTAATTCCAATTATCTTACCATCTTCAAGATCAGCTATGCTATTGACATGAAAACTCAAGCCTGCAGCTTACTTACTTACTTACTTACACACACACATACGCACACACACATATATATATATATATGTATTCAAATGTATATATGTAACTGAGTATAACTATGGCGTTCACAGTTGCTTGATTGTTAGAAACATTGAAAATGCGGTTTTTTGGTGACACAATCATACAAGTTTAATTTCATAAAGAAAGATCTTGAGAGATTCTTTTCCTTGCATTGAAAAATTCAGTTTTCATCAGTACCCATGTAGTACTAAGTGATAGACTGCAAAAATGAAACAGACAACTCTTTTGTACTCATATAAAATAATGATTTTATCTGTGATCGAAATGCTATATAAAGAACGAAACGTTCAGTATTATATTTATTAATAATGCCGTAGAGCGAGGAAGAGAGGAACACATGAAAATTAAACTATAGATCGGAATCGAGGTTTATGAGTGGCTGAGTGGTTTATTCGCTGAACACTGGTAGTTCGACATGGTTTCAAATCTCGGAGAGCAGGTTGGCTGCATGGAAGTTTTTGTAAGTTTTTCCCATGTGTAACATGGATACAAGCCAATTTCCCTGAAAAAAATCCTCTCCGTAGCCATTCCTCCACACAGGCAGATAATACTCGAGTTGCTTTGCTTCGAAAAGAAAACCTCGCCTGGAAATGAACAGGAAATTTTCGACCTGCTAGACAGATATGCTAACCGCTGTATGCGAAAGCAAATAGAACAGTTACAAAGAAGTTTAGAAATTTTGTTTGCAATCATAAACTGTAACTATAGGTAGACTGAGAGCGAATTATTGCTAAGTCTAAAATAAGAAATGAAATAAGAGAAAGATGTAAAAGACCCTTTATTTAAAACTTGGTAAAAACAGAAGGCACACTAAGTACTTACAGCTCAGGAAGCCACTTGTGGCGAGCTAACTTAAAGTACAGTAGGTTCAAATGAAAAATTTAAATTCAGATAAGCTAACAGCCGAAAACTACGCAAATCAAAAAACGCGAAGTTGGCTTCAACTTAACAAGCTTGGATTTTCAGCTATCGCCAATTATAATGCAAGGCCAAAGATTGCAAATCTTATCTGTTCTGGCAAACTTGTAACGTGTTCCCGAGAGGCAGAGCACGCTTAGTCTTACAATCTAAAATCTTTACCTTGAATACTTTACCTTGAATACACGTGAACTTATCTGTATTCTGGCGAAAAAAAACGGAAGGGAGAAGTGACAGTAAAGCTACAAAACATAAAATGATTGGTTAATTAACATAAAGGAACCTTACACAGTATATATTTTAATTCCTTATTGTTTTAGGTAAAGGTAGGAGAACGAAGCTTCTTTGTATTTCAAATGTAAGATTGGTAAGTCACTCATATAAAGCTCATCTAAGTATTACAAAAGTGTGCAAAAATATTTCCTAATGTAATAGAACATTTTTCTAAAATTTGTCTTAATCCAAGACAATCATAATTGAAAAATACTGCAGAGGAACTAAAACTGTTTTGCATTATCTGCAATATTAAGAATGACTGCAAAATTCTCCTATGAACAAAACTGCTTTGCACAGTGAATCATTATTATTTGAAAAGAGCGTTAGGAAATTGTGAAAATATGAAAGCTGCTTTAGGTGATGGTGTAATAACTTCGTTTGTGCAATTATATTTTTGTGAGAAAGACGTGGTGTTAAATCTGAAGGATGAAGGTTTTTGAATATGCCAGACGCGTGGAAAAGAATATACTGTAACCAATCCAGTGCAAATCGTTCATTGGCGCAATCCCATCAGTTTGGGATTGTAACAGGAGAGTTCGCAACAGTTGTAGAAAACAATATATACTGCCTCAGTCAGATAGAATGAGCTGCGACAAGATTGGGCATAATGTGAAGGACGTGGAGGAACTTCCAGAAAACGGAAGCGTGAAGGCAAGGATCTAGAGATCGATAAGGCCCTTAATGAATGGTTTGCCATTATTGCTGGATGGGCTATGCGAATAAGCGGCCCAATGTTAAAATGCAAAGCAGAAGAACTCGCTCAAAAGCTGGGCTACGATGACTTTAAAGCTACGGATGGTTAATTGTCAAGATGGAAATCTAGACATGACATAAAATTCAAGAAAGCACATGGCGAGAAAGAAAGTGCTGATAGTGTAGGTGCTGAAGAATGAAAATCAACAAAACTGCCCTAGCTTCTTTTCAGCAGATGACATCTACAATGCTGATGAAACTGGGTAGTATTAGCATTCTACACCGGACGACTCGTTAAGTTACAAACACGTTGCACTCTCTGGCTCCAAAAAAGCGATGGATCGCCTAACTGTCTTGTGCTGCTCAAACATGCCAGGAACGGACAAGAGGAAGCTGTTGGTTATAGAAAGAAGCACTAAGCCCCACTGCTTTAAAGGACTTAGGATGGCCAGTTTACCAGTTGTGTATAATGCGAACAGAAATGCGTGGATGACCTCTGAACTTTTAAAGAATGGCTGAAGGATTGGGACAAAGAGCTATAACGACAGTCGAGAAAAAGGCTGCTTCTTCTTGGCAATTGTGCAGCATATCCTCATTAAGATTGCTGAACATTCAACTGGAATTCCTACCTCCCACGACCACAGCTTTGGTACAGCCAATGGACATGGTCATCATAAAAAATTTGAAGACCCTTTAACGTGCAAGGTTAGTTAATTGCATCCTTGAAGCAGTTGAAGAAAGTTTGCTGACCTCATCGTCAAAAGCTAACGAAGTCAGTGCAAAGGTCAACATCTTACAAGCAGTTACATTTATGGCCGACAGCTGGTAAAAAGTGAGCATTGAGACAATTCAGAACAGTTTTTCTCACTGTGGCTTTAAGCACTTGGTTTTGGAGATGGATGTGAACATGGTCATTGAAAGTGAAAATGATGACGGACATGTGGAACTTCAACAGGTACAAATTTGCGAAGAATTTTTATTCATCGACAACGAGCTTCAAAGCTACGATGAAAATGAAAATTACCTCGCTGCAATCGTTGCTTGAATTACAGCAAAACACCCGACAACATCGGAAAACCAAGAAAGTGATGATGATGATGCCGCTAATAAGTTGGTGTAAGTGAAAACACAGGATGCGAGGAAATGCATTGAAACTTTGCGACGGTATTTCATGCAGGAGGGATATGAAGGCAGTTCCATTGCTGCGTTAGATATTTGTGGCGATTTAATTCACTTGTAATCCGTCAAGAGAACGCGTCAGATCACATTGGATAAGTTCTTCAAATGTTGACTGGAACTTGGTAAGAACTGGTTTTTATTGTGCTTCACGTGCTGAGTATCGTGGAGATCGTTTCTTAGAATTTGTTTCTAAATTAATTTTCTCAATGAAAAAAGTTCGAGCGTATTTCTTGCTTCTACATACGTTCGCCATACGTGTGCACCGCACAATAAAGGTCATAATTACTTCTTAGTACATGATTTACATATGCGTTTACTGTTTGCTATATATAGCACGTTCCGTCTTACAACATAGGGCATATTCGTGCAATCGGACCAGCCGGTTATCAGGACCAAAACGATCGCTTCCCGATGTGTCCGATTAACCGGAATCGACTGTATATATATATACATATATATATATATCTTTAGTTTAAAGACTGAATGTATCTTAAGAGTGTTTTTTTCACAGCAGTTGTTTTTAGCCTAGGTGATATTTTTTGTAAAAAATATCGAAAACAGCATATGATGTGATTTTTTTACACATTGCTATGCATTCTTCAATTAGACTTTACCGAATTTATCTTTTAAAATTGCAGTTCATTTCAATTTGCATTTGAGCGATTATTATCTGCTTTGAAATGTTGTATTTATTACACACGTTATTGTCATTGTTAATGTACATGCTAGAATATATAACTACATCCCTACATCTTTATGAATAATAATGAGAAAGATCAGAGATAGTTAAAAATAAGAGGATATTAAAACATAATTACGAAAGAAAAATGTTGAATATCCAGTTAGCTATTTCAGTTGCGGATACATGCAGGAGAGAAAGATTTCGCAAGTAATAATTTCCAGACTTTCCGATTTAGGCTATATCTTTAAGAAAAATAATCTTTTTAGCGCAGCTGTTGCTTTTGGATATCAATAGAGTAAATCCCGATTAGTGTCACTTTATAGATACGGGATTCTGAAATCGTATCCTGTTCAATAATAGTACATGATCTCATTTGCCTGCATCGACTATCAGACTGATATATGTCTGGCGCCTCATGCGGCGAAATTAATTCTGTTCCCCTCTCTCGTATTAAGGGATAGTATAAAAATTACATTTGCGTTATGCTTTTTTACTCAGTGAAAAGATATGGAATGGATTAATATTTTACTGAACAGAAGTAAAACTTTAATTGCACCTTATATCTAAAATATATTAAAATTCGCAGTTTCCAGATACGTGGAATGTTCTTAATGCATCCAGAAGATATCCAGACTGTTCATATGCATATTTTTATTCATTAAAAGAATGGTTGAAATCTAATATTAACACTACCAATTTACACTACAGGACACGAAACCAAAAGAAATAATCTATGAGGCAAAATTCGAGCTTCGTAAAATCAAGACTGGATTCATTTCGTTCATTGTTGAAAACGACAGTTTAATGCATCTAGCATTGTAAGCATTGTAATCAACAGACGCAGTTATGCCATCCTCATAAAAAGATTGTTTTCTTCATTATTCCGATTTGGGAAACCGCAAAAGACTCAAAATGTTTAGAAACATACTACAATTGTTAATAGCATAAAATTCTTCACTTACTATCTTTCAGATATATTGTATATGCATGTTAGGATCTCATAATTTATAAAAATTTGACAACAAATGTATCGTGTGTACAATTTATATTAGAAAAGTATAGATCTAAAGTTTTGTAAAAGTAATAAATCTGATGTGTACACCACATGACTTCTTTGCACGGAATATTAAATACGGAATACATTTTGCATTTCATTTAAGCTAATAAGATTGAATTAAATTTACTTCGTCGATAGCGTGCTAGAATAAATGCACTCTTTAAAATTCATTATATTTGCTTACCACAGCGACACTATGGCGTTAGGTTCCCTTAACAGCGTTACATCTGATTCATTTTATAACTCAGAATGTACAAAAATTATGTATATCATCTGAAGAATGCTACATGTTCTATTGAAATAATCAAATACTATAATAAATTTAAAACGATGTGTAAAAGAAATTAAACAAATAAACAGACAAAAAAGAAACAGTTTTTCACAGACGATTCGGTATTTCTCATTCAATTAATTCAGTTCTTATCTCGCGACAGGGCAAAAATACATAAAAACTCAAAAAATTTATGTTAAAAGTTACGAAGTAAATTTTAAACGCTTATTTCCTAGAATAAATTCCAGAATAAATTATGCATGATACAATGCGCAATAATAATATAATAGTATAAAATAATTATAATAGTAATTTTAATTTTAAAATTAATTAATTGTTTTTGTTAATCATTAACTTTTTGCGAGAAATATACTTTTAGTTTGAAGATATTGCTAAAAAGAAACTAAGTATTAATTAGTGGTGTTACATTTAAAAAAATACCTTTTTATTTAAACCTAATTATTTCAGCTTTTAAGAAGCAAAAGAAGCCATAAAAATCTCCTTTTTTATTTACACAAAATGCATAACTTTGCCACAGATTGTATAAAATATCAAAAAAAGCAATGATTTTTCTTCATTAAATATCTAACATTTTTTAGCCAGCTTTAAAAGAATTCTTTTAATAATGAGGTACACAAAAAATTACCATCGTGGACCTTTCCTTTAACAGTAAACAAAGTTTAAACAAAAATTTTCTCTTCAAAAAAGCAATCGTAGTTATTTCAAAGAAGTGATAATCATATTAAAAATATCCGTTGAATATTTCTAGAATCTGAAAATATTTTCTAGTAATATTTATTCGAGTTGACTAGTTAGAATGCCAAGGCTATATTCTTGCTGATAGTATGATTCGTTAATAAATCTTTCCTCTATTTTGCATAGTTTTCTGAAGCTTTGCATAAATCTAAATATTGCACTTTATAACCATTTCTACTTTTTTCACAGGAAACAACTCCACTTAATTTTATAAAGTATGTACTCCTTGCACATCTTATTTTTATGAACACAGAATTGGTAAATTTAAAAAATATTTTCATTCTGAAAATATATTTACTTGGTTAATTTGACTTCTTCAAGATTGCTAAAAGTATATTCTATAGTAGTGTCAGTTTTTCTAAAGGAAATTGTTTTTTGTATCACCTTTATCTTTTACTTACTAGCAAAAAAGATCAATGCATTCTTTATTGCCTGGGACTTAACTAACATAAAATAACCATTATTTCGTTTGGTTTTCCTAGACATTTCTTGTTTACTTACCTGCAGACGCTTGTTTTATTCTTGCATTTGTACCTAGAATAAATGAATGTGACAGAGTCTGTTTCTACAGATCGTCAGTTGAGACATTTTTCTCAAACTGAAGCATAGTTACTCCAGATTATCCTCAAAATGACATTCCAATTTAAAAATAATAATAAAGACATGACGTTTAAAACTTATTATATTTACTGTACAAAATAATAATGCAGCAGTAAACATAACACAGTATCAGCTCACTTTTCAATATATTTTTTATGAAAGGTAGCATAAAAAGTTTATAGAAATTGAATTCTGAAACTTCAGTAGCTAAAGAATGAAAAAAACATTAAAAGAACGAAACCATACATTATTATACCAAAGAAACTTCTTGATATTTAAGATATCTGATGATTTCTTCTATAATTAGTAAGCCAGAAAGGCTTCCAGATTCAGCCTAGCTTTGACTAAGAAATGACAATCGAACTTTGACTAGATGATGTGCAGAGTGATCCAGGTTGATGTAACCCTAATTATTACACATTCGTTTATGTGATAAAGGGATAAACGAGAAATTTAATTTCAATATCCTAGAGTTCTTTTAGAGCAGTTTAACGAACGTTTAAAACGTTTACTGAAAGCTTTCAGATTTTTCATTACGCACAGTGGGTTTTTTTAAGGTTTTGTATGTTACCTTTATTTATTAAATATCATGTTCTTCGCACTTAAATCATAAAATTCAATTCAGCAGCAATATCACAAAATATTTAAATGAGCGTATCTTTAGAATTTCCGATACACACTCTCGCGCGCTATAGATAAAAATGTTTTTTTTTCATACAGTGTTACCATTGCTTGCTTTGAAATTGTTGGGTTTCTTAGTCAAAGACTCATAAATGCTTTACAAACTATGAAAAAGATACCAAAATGAATTCCAAATTCCGGCTTCCAGATGTCCGTATTAGGGTGGAGAAGCAAGTTATTCAAAATTTGATGGCTCTAGGCGCCGTTGTTTTATCACAATGCGAGAAATATCCATACATTTATGCAGATTCTTCATAATTTTATTTCTTCAAATATAATACAAGGAGATAATATTTGGTGGCAACAATTTAAAAAATGATTCGCCGTTTATAGACAGAAGATTTATTACGTATGCTCACGCAGTTTACGCTGCTTCAAATAAAAAAAGTTATACAGATTTCAAAGCATTAAGGAAATTATTCAGATTCCCGGTAAATTTAATAAAAACTATTAAAATAGACTCCTCTCCTAGCTACCATTAAAGTCTTCAGTAATAGAAAAATCAAATCTGCTCAAATTTGGGAAATGAAAAAGCTTATTTTCAGAGGATTAGCTTTGTGTCTTTCTATAAGAAAATTTTAAAACAGTTATGAAAAAAAAAGATTAATGATATGATAATTCGTTGAAAATATATTTAATTTTGGAAGAATTTTAATTTTCGAAGAGTCAAAAATTCATTTATAGAAAATATACAGAGCATAATTTGTTTTATTGAATATCGATGAAAAATCGTCCTGGTAACTTACGTGCTCACGGAAGTAATTTAATCCATATTATTTTGCAGAAATACCAAATAGTGTGCTTATAAAAAGTTTTGAAGAATCAATATCAGAGGAAGAACATTAGTTATTATTATAATAATTTAATTTTAAACAGAGAATTTCCAGAGCTCGAGCTCTTATTTTCCAGTCCCTTAATAAGATTTTCTTTAGTGCTTGAGCTGAATCAAGTTTATTTTCTATGGAATTTCTTTTCTTTTCTTCTCTTTATTTTGATAATACTGTGCTCTTTATTTTGATAACATTTTTCAAGAAGAACCGGCCTCAGGTTGAGCAAGAAGATTATATCTTTTCTTTACTTGCAAATAGTTTTTGAACAAAGATCTTTTGTGCTACGTTTAATTTTCTTTATGGATTTCGCTGTAATTTCCTCAGGTGTTGGTTGACGTTAATCTAATTAATTTTCTTAAACAATTTTTTCCCTCTTTAATTCATTTTCATGCGTTAAGCTCTCTTAAATGTTTGAAAGAACTCATGTCTCTTACAGAGATACTTAAGCTGTTCCGATAATTAACTTTAAATATAAGATAACGTAAAAGTTAGGATCTAATTCGTTAACGTGCAGAGTAAAAATGCGTTTAAGACAATATTTTCCACCTTAGTGTTCTTGATATTTTGAAATGACAGTTTCGAAGCGAAAATTTTAACTTTTATTTAATACTGCAAAAGAATGGGAAAGAACGATATGCTATGTAAAAGAGTGCGAGAAAACGAACATTATTTGATGAAGAAGAGAGAAGCTCTTTCATCGGTTAAATGCCATCGTAATTTTTTTGGAGATTTTTTTTGTCTTTTTAGTTTGACTATCACCACAACACAAAAAGATATCAATGCATTTTTGAGCCTTGCTGTCAGTTTTAATGTTTCATTTGTTGTACAGAAATTCAGTTTTCAAGAAATGTTTCTCTCCTATGAATAACGTTCAATATTTGGCCTTAAAGACTAAATTCTTCTGTTGTGAATAACTGGGAGATTTATAGTATTCCTTATCAATGTAGCTTCATATACATTTGTCAAATCAAACGCGCTTTAACATTTCGCTTCACAGAACATAAATCTCATTTTGGACGAAAGGGAACTAATCAGTCAATTCTAGCACAACGCTGTTGGCCTGCAAAAGCAAAATCTCTCGGTTTCTTGTGCTAAAATCTTCCCAAAATCTTTCTCAGCTGTTGAATTACCTTAAAGCTTTCCAATTCCTAAAAAATATTACTACATTAGCAGCTGGCTTAAATTATAGCCATTTTTCCAACTCTCTATAAACAGATCAGTTGTTAATCTGATTCTATTTTCTATCTATGGATGGCAGCATTTCCTTTGTCTGCTTCGATACTTTCATTTTTGCCTTCATTATACAGCGCAACCTATGTCCAATATTAAAAATGAAAATTATGACGGATTTGTCGTGTGTCCTATAGTACTGGATATATGAGACACTGCCAATAAAAATATAGACTGCTATAGAGGACATTGCCAATAAAAATTAGAAAATTCTCTGATTTCTCAAGTTCGTGATAATTACCTTTCATTTAGTTGCAGTTGAAGAATGCGACAGTGTTTCATTACTGAAAGCTC
>KK112082.1:159387-171146 GCA_000611955.2 Stegodyphus mimosarum
CTACGCTTTTAAAGGACACTTTTAAAAGTTTTCATCTCTTCTTGGTTTGCAAAGGAAAAAAAAACTTTTTTTTTCTGCCACACTTTGATAAAGAAATCCATAAGTCATCTATTGTAACTATTATTTCCCCTTTTCACTCACTAGGGACGTCTCACAAAGAAGTGCAATACATCTTCTAGTTAAGTTCGCTTATTTTCTTGCAAGCGATTTTTGTGAGACTAAAAATTTTAGCAAATCATTTTGAATATTGTTATCTGAAATATTTTTAAAACATTCGTCAAATATTTGTATGTTGCATAAACGTTCGCTAAAAGAAATTTGACGCAATGATTCGATATCACTCTGATTACGATTATTAACCTATATTTTTTTGAAGTTACTTTCTTTAAAAATGGCAAATCAGATTCCGTTTTGTGGTTTCATTATTCTATTAAAATTTAGTCTCCAAACTTAGTGAAAAAACAGATTTTATTTTTCTCATTTTCTAGTATTACTTCAAAATGTGAATACCTTTCTTCCAAATGTTATTCTACATACACAACTAGCCATTTGTACGTTTTTCGTAGCGTTATTATTTTCAATATTTAAGAAGATATATTTAGCGAAAATTAGACTGTTTATTTTATATATTAGAGGTCAGCTTACTTTTATTGGTGTTTATATGGAAAGACGTATGTTAAATTTGTTATTATTAAACATTATGAAACATTTGTACATGTTTTAAAATGTTTCTGATTTAAAATCTGAGGTCTAGAGAGCATTCTTAATCAAAAGCGATTTTTATACTTATTGTTTAAGCAATACTTATTTTACTGATATCACTTCATTTCAGTAAATTTAGATATTCTGTGCTTTTTTTTTGTTTGCAAAGAAAAATCTGTGACATCTGTCTATATTGTCGATAGCAACTTAACAAATGCTTTTGCTCGTTCATTTTTCTACATTACAGTTGCGAAGTTGTTCTAATTCCCTAGCTTTTGCATTGAAATTAGATAAATTAAGTAGGGGTCTAATAAGCCCTAAACTTTCAATGGCTAATTCAGCGGTTATTACTAAAATATTCAAAAAACTGATTTTTACATAATTTTGCAGCTCAAGTTTTCTTTTCGTTTTACAAAACATTAAGCAAATTTTGTTTTATGTCTTTAATGCCCAGACTGTTACTCGCCACAATACTTCAGACATAATCACTAACATTATACTGTTGCGTGCGTAGGGGTTAGTTATGGATTGAATCCATAAGTGGCAAAAAAAGTTGACAAAAATTTATTCTTTCCACAAGAAATAAATCAAAAAGCTGAAATATTTCTTCAGAGACATTCTCACAATATCACAATATCTCAATCGTTTAGCAAAACTCAGTTCAAAACAGATAAAATAATTCTATCTCACACACAGCGAAATCGTTACAATCAATAACAGCATTAAGTAAACAAACAGCAGTTCGCTTTTTACAGTTACAAGTACAACAACAACAACTGAGATGAGGTGTTTCAATTCGGCTTTTGTAAGCTTTTTAATTATCACTAGAACATGGAAACATCTATAAATATCTGAATTTTTGTGGATGGCAACAGCAATTACGAGATATTTATTTATTAGGTATTAAATGCACGCGTTGTTTTATTATTACTTATTTATTTATTTGTTTGACGTAGCTTTCTCTTCAAAAATCGTCTGCGTTGCACGGGAAATATAAGGCAATTTTAATTGCAACTTTAAATAAATAGCCAAATAAATGTGAAATTCGTAACATTACATTAACATTTACTTTAACATTATACCTTATTCTATTAACATTGAAATTTCCTCTAAATGTTGCAATATGAAGAAGAATTCTTTAGTCTCTCATTTATCGAAAGCTGGGAAGGATTAAACTTAGAGCTAGGATGCCTAGGCACAATCTTTGTCTCCTGCGTCAGGAAAGGACAGGGTAAAGTGAGCAGAACACCAGAACTTTTACAGATGTAGTTCCTCCGTGCTTACCAATCTTAGTTGATAAAGAATCTAATCTTTGTTGACAAGAATATCTGAGAGGAAGCGGATCTTTGAGCCTACGTTACCATGAAACCTCTCCATCAGACTTTCATCTTTCCAGTATTTTAGGTGTCCGTCCGCCTTACAGACAGAAAATTGATAAGCAGCTGAGCCTTCTCAGGAATTCGAAGAGTCCAATGATATGGCATCCAGCATTACTATATTTACGAATTCAAACGAAAACGTTTGTACAGTCATTAAGTTTATTTTGAAGCAGAAGACATGAAAAATAAGCAAAGTCCCGGCCAGGACTCGACCCTGGACCTCTCGAATATGCCCCTAGTGTGCTACCATTTCACCACGAAGGCATACTGGAAGGAGGGAGAAAATATCTTATAAGTTCTTGAAAGGAATTGAAACGAACTGAAAATTCAGTAACCAAATATAGAACAAGCTCTAATGCTTGCTCCAAAAGCAAGCATAAAAGCCAGGATTACAAATTATGAGAGACAGGATACAGATACATAGGATTACAGATTATCAGAAAGTGAATATTTATTGTAATTTACTTTATTGCTGTATACAATTTATTTTGTGGATTAGAACCAAATTCGTAAACACCAAGAGATTTGTTTGTATTAGGTTACATCATTTTACATTGACAAACTATTATAAATTAGAAAGAAATTTTGTCATAATCATTTTGTTAATTCATATTATTTTCCGAATTAAATTCCAGTTAATAAAAAATACTTACGTTATTTATAATGAAAAAAATTAATTCCAGTTTTTAGCACGTCATAATTAGTTTTTAAAAAAGATGCAGCAACAGGATCTTTATCAATGATTTTCCGTTTTGCTGTTTTTACCTTTATATTTCTATTTATTTTATATTGTTTAAGAAAAATGGTCTTTGGACTTGCTGTATTGGTCTTCATTTAAGATTACTTTCTAGTTCAATGCTATAAAATCACTTTCCGTTAAATTCTTTCTACATACCTTGGTTGAGGTAGATTTATCTTTCGATATAAATCTCTGTAAGAAATAAGTTTCCGCCGCTTATCCCTCAGATAACCGACTACTGGAAAATGACGTAGAAAATTCTTTTTTTTTTCGCTCCATTATTTCAGCTAAAAGGAGCGAAAGAAATTGTGAAACCTTAACTTTTTCCTTGAGTTATAAACCGTTGTTTCTCATGTTCCACTCTGTTTTGTACTTTTTGATTTTAAAATATGCGTATTTTTATTTGAATTTATTTCATTATATTCAGGTATAAACGTAAAAACTATGAAAAGTGGGAATGACGAATTTTATTGGAATTTAAAACGTTTGCAAGTTTAATCTTGCAATAGATTTCTCATAAAATTTATGAAATAATACTGGGGGCTGTATGTGATATAGAGATATTAAAATTGTACTGTTTAATACTAAAATTTCAACAGAACAGAAATTTAACATGTGCAATATTTTATTGAAGGAACCGATAACTTTGTACCAGATGTACATTGCTCTATGATTAATACATATTTCTTGAAAGCAAAATCTAAACAAAAATTAAAGGAAACAGAATTTCCGTCAAATGAATAGTATTATTTTACTTTAATTGTAACATTTATAGTTTTAGACGAATACTTATCTTAAAAAAAGATGTATAATTTTTTATCTGGCATAAAGTAAGAAATTTAGAACTAATTTTTCACAATGACCGAATATTGTAAGTAAAAAGTAATAAATTTCAAATGTTCCTATAAATGCAATAAAGAATTTAATAAATGTTAAAACCAAAACTTTTCAAACAAGCGATACCCTAATTCAAATAATTTTACCTTGTTTTATTTCTTGCTTTGGGAAGGGCCTGAATTTTCGGGTGAACTATTATAATTAAAATAGATTGAAACAGTTAATCGGCTAATTCAAGATACAAAATAGCAAGAATTTTTGTGGAAGAGAGTTTTCAATTGATTTTAATGTTCCTCCTTCTGACAAAGTGATATTGAAGTTGATTGAATTCCTCTTCTATTATGTTACTTTTCCTTTAAATTTTATTGATGCTTTGAATTGGGGTATTGCTTGTTTGAAAATTATGGTTTTAATATTCATTAAATTCTTTATTGCATTATAGGATTATGTGAAATTTATTACTTTTAAATTTCAAATTTGGCCTTTGTGAAAAATTAGTTCTAAACTTCTTACTTTATGCCTTTATTGATAATTGTTCAGCAGCTTAATGGGAGAAAAAATTTAGGCATGATTGTGTTTAGTTTTTAAAAAATTGTTTTGTAATTAATTTTTTATCTGGCTATAGAATTCAATTCTCCAACAATTCCAAAAATTCAATTGTACTTAGAGCATGTAAAAACTGTTGCAGCTTAAGACTTAAATATTTATTTATTTTCAGATATTGGCAGAGTTTCTTAATAAATTTTGAAGACCATCATGAAATATAATGCTTATAATTAGCTAAGTAGATTTTATGTCTGTAAAGATGCTAAGCCAGGCCTCAGAAGCCTATGACCAGCAGGTCACCAAGTGACCTATTTAATAATTTGAAATAACACATTTGTGTCCCAAAAATAAAATATAATACATAAAATTAAATTATAAAACATAAATATGAAATGAACAATTGAAGAATATATAAAAAACTGAAAAATAAGTAATAACAATAACATTTTTGCTTGGTTTCAAAGTTGCAGTTACGAACATGCATTTTTATTTTTTAAAACTAAAATTTGTAACAGAATTTCAAGGAGAAATCTATAAGTATGGCAACGCCGATCCATAATTCCTTGACAGAAATCTGGCAACACTGGAGTTGTTCTCTCAGTTCACTCTCAGTTGTAGCACTTGTTCAGGGGCTCAAGAATAGTAGCGCAATTATAGTTACACAGTGAAATAATCATCATTATTTAAAATAAATTATTACATGAAAAAACAAAAAAAGATAGATAAGATAAGATAAAGATATCTAGAAAGAAAAAGTATGGATAGTGGTGACAAATTTAATATGTATTTTAGGTACGGAGGTTATTGCCACCAGAACTTGCAATATTGAGCGACAGTTTTCTTCAAAACATAAAAGTGTGAGTGAAATGTTAAATGAATAAAACTCTCAATATATTGCTGAACGTGTATTAAATTTTGGAAAACAAAAGAAATTCTTGAAACGTTTTTTCCAGTCACATTCAAGCTACGTCTGCCGGTTTTATTGCAGTTCTTAACATTGGTATCAATGGATAACCGATTACAGACAGAAGAAATTCTGGAAAAAGCATTTATGAATAGTTCCGAACACTTATAAAATAATTTCGCGAATAAAAAAACAAATCATTGAGAGAGCTAAAGAAATGCCATTGTCAGCTGGAACAGTTCAGCGGCCCAAAATATTAATGAACACGTCAAAAAGGATTTGTTATCCATTGACGTAATTAGTGTTACACTCAACGAAAGTGTCGATGTAAATATTATGGATAGGTTTGCAGCTATCATTAGATATGCATCAATAAATAGTTCAAAAGTCAATAAAGAACTTTGCGGTCTTGCTTCTATGAATGACAAAACTAAAGGCACTGACATTTTTTGTCAAGTACAATAGTTTACTATTTTCACAAATGGGCTAGTAAAATATAAATTGTTTTCCATAACAACTGATGGTGCTCCAGCGGAAAGATGCTGGATTTGTGTAACTAGTGGAAAATGAACTTGGCGGCTCATCTCCCACCTTCTTGGTATGCCTTCGGGGTGTAGTGGTCAGCACGCTCGGCTCATATTCGAGGTCCTTAGTTCGAGTCCCGGCGAAGGCATTGCTTTGTTTTCATCTCTCCTGCTTTGAAAAAAAAAAGCCTAATGTCTCTACATCGTTATCATCTACATCTCTACATCTACATCTTTATCGTTTCATTGCATCATCCACAAGAAAATTTATTTGTAAAGGCATCTACGGCATCTGCAAAGGCAACAACTTGAAGGTGTAATGAGAAAAGTTGTTAAGATCCGTAAACGTGATATTAGTACATAGGCACCTCAAAGCTTTTGATGGAAATTGAATCGAAATATGGAGATTTTTCACAGCATTATTAAATACGATGGTTGAGTTGAAACAAGAAAATTCTAGTTTAGAAATGATTGATTTTAAAAGTTAAGCGTTATAGGTGGATAAATTCAAGACACTCGGAAGGATTTGGAAAAAATAAGATGATTGTTACGACATCCACTGCCCGCCGAGAGAGTGCGCTGTATAAACCTTCTAGTTTTCTCTGTATTATATTAGTGAGTAGTAATAAAAGTGTTGTCGGAAGTGGTAGTGTTAAATTTTACTAAGTGTGTAGTCTAAGTTTCTGCCCCTGTACAAAAGAAGTGAACATAAGTTTTTTGGTGTCAGGAGCGGGATTAGGTGAGAATAAGTTGGTGATCATGTGTATCGTCAAATTTTGCGTAAAAAATTCTCTGGTGATTTGGAGATGTGTGTTGTGCAAAAATCGAAAGTGAAAATGATGGTTTCATTGTTTAGATTGTGGTGAGTAGCAATTTCGGTTTTTAGAAATAACGTTTAGTGAGAAATCCTGTTTATTAATGTTGTATACTGAGGTGTTTTTACTTGATAATTTGAGTTGATAGTGTCTTTGTTGAGTTTGATGTGTTCTTTTTTGTTTTGTGCTCATTGTGTTCTAATTGTCAATTCGGGGTTATTATACTTTTCTTTGAATTAAGATGAGTCTGAAGTCACTTAAGTCATTAAAAAAAAGACGAGTTGATGCTCGTGGCGGAGGAGTTAGGATTAGTAATTCCAAGCGGGGCGAAAATAGTTACTTTGAAAACTTTGATAGAAAGTTCTGAAGTTTATGCAAGTGATGCTGAATTTGCGCAAAATGTTATTGATCATATTCTAGAGGAAAAGAAAATACAAAGTGAGAAACAAAAATCAGAAAACGAAATTAGATTACAGTTAGAGAAAATAAAACTTTCTCAGTTAGAGGCGGAATTAGTTTTAGCTAACACTAGGAATGTCTTGCTACAAAATCAAAATCTTGAAACGGACACCTCAAATCGAAATATGGAAAATCTAATTAAAAGTGTAAAAACATTAACAATTTCGGTACCTACCAAAGCAGAATCCTTTAATCTCTTTTTCCAATCAATTGAACGGGCTTTTAGGACAAAACAAGTACCTGAAGATTTTTAAAAGCAGAAATCCTATTAAATATTTTGGGAGAGAAGGTCACTAATTTAATGGTGTAACTTTCTCAGTTAGAGGCGGAATTAGTTTTAGCTAACACTAGAAATGTCTTGCTACAAAATCAAAATCTTGAAACGGACACCTCAAATCGAAATATGGAAAATCTAATTAAAAGTGTAAAAACATTAACAATTTCGGTACCTACCAAAGCAGAATCCTTTAATCTCTTTTTCCAATCAATTGAACGGGCTTTTAGGACAAAACAAGTACCTGAAGATTTAAAAGCAGAAATCCTATTAAATATTTTGGGAGAGAAGGTCACTAATTTAATGGTGTATGTGAAGGAAGAAGATATTAATAATTACGATAAACTAAAGTCTATAATTTTAAAGGAATTTCAGCCAACCCCTCAAGAGTGCTTAAATTGTTTTCGTACTACGCAAAAATTGTCATCTGAGAGCTTTGTACAGTTCGCATCAAGGTTAAGTGCAAATTTTGAATATTATTGTCAGTTGAGAAAGGTACAAGATTTTAAATCGTTATGTGATCTTATGGTTTCGGATAAAATATTCAGTGAACTTGATCGTGAGTTAAAGACCCATATAGCAGTTAAACAGGGAGAGACATGGTTCGAAGCCCAAACTTTAGGTCGTGAATGCGATGTTTATTTGTCATCGAAAGGTAAACAAAAACCAGAATCCCTTTTTGCAAAATCATTTTCAAGTAACGATAATAAAAGAGGCGAAGGAAATAATGTTAGTAAGTATCGTAATTATAATTACAAAAATATTTCTAATGTATATGTATCTGGAGCAAAAGATCAAACATGTATTTTGTGTAAAACTAATCAAAACCACCCGATACAAAATTGTCCTAATTTTAAAAGGGTTTCAGTAAATGAGCGAGTTGAAATTATTAAACAAAATAACCTTTGTTTTAAATGTTTTTCGTCGGGGTGTAATGCAAAAAAGTGTAGAGCGAGAAATTGTTTCTGTGGGAAAGCTCATCATCCTATGATTCATTTCCCTAAACCAAATAAGGCCCTTTCGAAAATAGAGAACGGTGACGCCGATCAAACTCAATGCAATTCTTCAGTGTCAAGGTCAAGCCCATTACATAAATCATCGGTGCTGTTACTCACGTGCAGTGTATACGTTAGCTCTGTTGATAAAACAAAATTCAATAAATTAACGCGCATTTTATGCGATAATGGCTCCGAAAGAAGTTGGTGTACGAAGTCCCTTGCAAATGGTTTAAAATTAAAATCAATTAGAAAGGAAAGATTGTCAGTTTTTTCCTTTGGCTCAGCAAAGCCTACCGAGAAATTATATGACGTAGTAGAATTAAAATTATCTAGTAGATATAACCCTAATCAGTGTATTCAAATTGAAGTGTTAGTGGCCGATACCATTACAGCGGCATCTGTTTCTGTTCCAAATAAAGAAGTACAAAATATTATGCAGTCCCGCGGATTAGTTTTAGCCGACTGCTGTGACAGTAATATAAACATTGAGATATTAATTGGTGCAGACGTGTTTTGGCAAATTATTGAAGCCTCTACATTCGAAAAAATAAATCAAGAGATTACATGCGTGCCAACGATTTTCGGGTTTGCTTTACAGGGAAGTCAAGATGTTTACAGTTCAAATGTTAAGACTGCAGTTTCAGCGAATTTTTGTGTAGCCGCCTCAGATGTTCAGGTATTGTGGAAACTCGATGCTTTAGGAATTAAAGAAAAGGAAGAGTTAAATATATGATAAAGCGTTGATAGATGAGTTTGAGAAAAATTTAAAATTCGCGAATGAAAGATATGAAACTGATTTATTATGGAAATTTAGCTGTGACGAATTAGGAAACAATTATTTTTTAGCTAAAAAGCGGTTTGAGGAGTTAGAAAAGAATTTTTCTACAAATGATTGGGTTGCTAATGAGTATAGGGAAATAATAAATGACCAAAAACAAAATGGAGTTATTGAGGAATGTGAGAGAGATGAGCATGAGTATTTTATGCCTCATAGAGCAGTTGTTAGAGAAGATAAAGAAACAACCAAAGTTCGGATTGTCTTTAACTGTAGTTCAAAATCTAAAGGTAATCTTTCCCTGAACGATTGTTTGGAAACTGGCCCAAATTTAAATCCAAATATTCTTGATGTAATTCTAAAATTTCGTAATTACAAAATAGCGTTCAGTGGTGACATAGAGAAGGCTTTTTTAATGATAAAAATTTCTGAAAGAGATAGAAAGTTCTTAAAATTTCTTTGGTATTCAGATAACCCTAATGAAGAATATAAAATTATGAGAATGAAAAGACTACCGTTTGGATGTAAAAGTTCCCCTTTCATTTTGAGTGCTACGATAAAGCATCATATAAAAAAATATGAGGGAAGTAAACCTAAGTCATTTGAAATGTTAAATTCATCACTTTACGTAGACGATTTATATTATGGCGGAGACAGTGTGAGAGAGTCATTTGACTTGTCGTCGGATGCTGTATCAATATTAAAGAGTGGTGGATTTAATTTGAGGAAACTGAGGTCGAACAGTAGAGAATTAGAAAAACTGTGGATAGAACATGGACTTAGCGATAGTGAGATGGTGGGAGTTCAACAGCTGAAAGTCCTAGGGTTGAATTGGAATCCTGATAAAGATGAGTTGTCGTTGGAGGTGAAGGGTTTGGTGGATTCGTGGAAAACGTTGCGACGCACTAAAAGATGTGTTTTGCAGACAGCTGCAAGAATCTTTGATCCTATTGGTTTGATTGCGCCATTTGTGATACGTATAAAGTTATTGTTACAAGAAATTTGGGAGAGAGCGTGTGATTGGGACGAAGAAATGCCGGAGGACTTGCAGCAAAAGTGGATAACGTGGTGTAGCGAAACTGGAAAATTAATAGACGTTACTATTCCGAGATATTGTTTCCTGGATTGCAAGAATGAGCAAGCGGAAATACATGTGTTTTGCGACGCTTCACCAAGTGCTTACGGAACAGTTGTTTATTTTAGATATTGTGAGAATAATGCGAATTACAGAGTGTCCTTTATAATGTCGAAGAGTAGAGTGTCACCTTTAAAGAAACTAACGCTGCCGCGGTTGGAATTGATGGCCATGGTGATAGGTGCTAGAGTGGGAAATTACCTTAAGAGTGTTTTCAAGGATAAAATTGGAAGAATAGTGTTTTGGAGTGATTCTTGTATTGCATTGCATTGGGTGAAGGGAAGTGCGAAGAGATGGAAACAGTTAGTTGCCAACCGGGTTGTCGAAATTCAGGATCGATCGAGTCCGAGTGATTGGTACTATTGTTCGTCTAAAGATAATCCCGCGGATTTGCTTACTAGAGGAATCTCGGCTGAGAAGTTGGTGCTTCATGAGAAATGGTGGTCAGGTCCAATTTGGCTTCGGAAAAGTTTTGAGAGTTGGCCTAACCAACGGGTTAGAGAGTTACCGAATGTGGACAATGCGGAAATACTAACAGAGCAACGGAAAAATTCTGTCAAATGTTTTGTAGTGCAGTTGGAGTTAGTTGAGCAGCTTTGGAACAAATTTTCAGTTTGGAGCAAGTTGCAGAGAGTTGTCGCTTGGTGTTTAAGGTTTATAAGAAATGTGAGGGGGGATAGGATTTTGACTCCCTTCTTAGAAACAAGTGAACTAAAAGAAGCGCATGATATTATAATCAAACTAGTCCAAAGAACTGACTATAAAAAGGAAATATCTACTTTAGAGAAAGCGAGAGTGTTAAAGAAAGGTTCTTTAATTTCTCTAAATCCGTTCTTGGACAATAGTGGCTTACTACGTGTAGGAGGACGTTTAAGAAATGCCAGCTTACCAGAGTCTGTGAAACATCAAATAATATTACCTAAGAATCATCCCGTTACAAAATTATTAGTGAAATTTTATCATCTTACTTACATGCATGGAGGAGTACAATTAGTTAACTCTGCGATGAAACAAAAATATTGGATTATAGGAGCAAAGGCTGCAATACGCAGAGAAATAAAAAGGTGCGTTATCTGTGCCAGATTTTGCTCTGAGCTTTCGAAACAAGTGATGGCTGATTTACCTTCTGCGAGAGTGAATCCTGGAAGACCATTTCTTAGATCCGGTACTGATTTTTCAGGACCATTTTTGATCAGCCCTAGACGTGGTAGAGGCGATAAACCACTGAAAATGTACGTGTGTGTGTTTGTTTGTTTCGCAACGAAAGCCGTCCATTTAGAACTTGTTAGTGATCTTAGTGCTCAGGCATGCTTTGGAGCTTTGAAACGATTCATCGGACGACGTGGAAAGCCAGCTGAAATATTCAGTGATTGTGGAACAAATTTTATCGGTGCAAAGAATTATTTAAAAGCTTGTACGATAGAAGCCCTTGGTACTTATTTGACCAATGAAGGCATTAAATGGACAATGAATGTTCCATCAGCCCCTCATTTTGGAGGCCTATGGGAGGCTGCCGTTAAATCCATGAAGTTTCACATGAGACGTGTTATAGGATCGCAGATCCTCTCACAAGAAGAATTTTCAACGTGTCTGGTGGAGATTGAAGCCATACTTAACTCCCGTCCTTTAGTGGCTGCTTCTGAGGACCCAAATGATTTTTCTGTCATTACAC
>KK112082.1:171286-196351 GCA_000611955.2 Stegodyphus mimosarum
CTTGCCGCCATTGAGTGGAAAATGGGAAGAGTAATTCATACCTATAGAGGAACTGACAATAGAGTAAGAGCAGTGAGCTTAAAAACTGTTTCAGGTGAAATTAAGAGACCAGTCCATAAACTGGTCCGACTTCCTGTGAATGACTGATTGCTTTGATTTATTTATTTCATTTATTTATGTGTGATATTTACAGTTGCTTAATTTAATGTTTTGCATTTATATTTCAGTTTGTTTAATTTCTAGTTAAACTGATGACAGGGTCATGGGGGCCCAGTGTGTTATGACATCCACTGCCCGCCGAGAGAGGGCGCTGTATAAACCTTCTAGTTTTCTCTGTATTATATTAGTGAGTAGTAATAAAAGTGTTGTCGGAAGTGGTCGTGTTAAATTTTACTAAGTGTGGAGTCTAAGTTTCTGCTCCTGTACAAAAGAAGTGAACAATGATCTTTTCATGATATCACGTGTTGACCATCAGTTCTTATGAAGTTTACATCTCTGAAAAAATTGATTTTCCCATTTCGTCCGCATACAGTTCAACTTATAAATGTGAGCAAATATTTTCACATATGAAATTTATTTTAAATAAAAACAGGAGCAGCGTAACTGCCAAAAATTTAGATGCTTGTATTCGTCTTAAGACGACTAACTGAAGCTAGATTTGACTAAATTGACTTCACAAGTTCACCATCAGAGGACAACATCCAAGAGGAAAACAAAGTTCATTCAATTATGCTTGTTTTTATAATAATTAGAATTGTAGTTTTAATTTTTATGAGTAAAGTTTAAAGCCTGTCTTAATTATTTTCTCAACAAAATTTATCTTAGTTTTCATCAAAAAAGATTGTTTTAAAGGGAGTCGGAATCCTCTATACCGACAGTGTTAAATTGGCAATTTTCGATGTACCTTTTCTCAAAGTATGCTGTAGATACACGTTCGAAATTTTTTGGGTAATTAAATTACACCTATATGATTATACGGAAATGAGATTTTGAAAAATTTTGAGTTTTAAAGTAACTTGTAGAATATTGTATTAGGCATAGTAAAATTTAGCACTTTTCTCACCGCCACCCCCCAAAAAAATTGTGAAAATATTTTTCTTAGTTAATAACAAAATGCTCGTTTCAGTAAATATTAGGAAACATAATAAATAAGCCATAAAAAATTGCATACTTGTGAGCAGTAGTTCTTGAGACAAGGCACATCGTGTACAAAAAATCACATCTGGAGAGAAACGCGTTTCTATGTAAAAATCCTCATTTATCAAAGCATTCGATGGTAAATTAAAATTATATTTTTTACAGTTCTAATTTTCATAGAGATTAAATTATGGTATTTTTAGAAAGCTTAAAGTGTAAAGAATTTTAAAATTAAAAAATCTCAAATCTCCATTTTTTGAAGATTTTTTGGCTTCCAACACCTCTTAAAATGAAAATACCACTTCTAAGTGTTTTATGTCTAAAGATTCATTGAGTCCTTATTTGTTTGAATTGAAAGCTATGAAAAGGAAATACAAACTCAATCCCTCCCAAATCAAAAGAATCCTTTGTTGAGGGGTAACAAGGTTAAACATAAGTCTTATGCCACAACGGTTTTTGGATTCAGAATATTCAAATGTATGAAAATTTTTTAGTTTTTCTTTTCTTGTCCTGAGAATATGAAAATATTCACGTAGTTTAAGTTTCATCTTTTCCTGATAAAATATATAATAAAATATTGTTTAAATTCTGTTCCATATACAGCTACGGAGAATGAGAGCACAATAATGAAATCCAAAACCTTTTTTTTATATTTTTTATTTTGTAGCAATTTGTAATTTTGTAGCAATTTCAATTTTATTCTTCCTTGCTCTTCCCTGAAAGTTTTTATTTGTGCAATGTAAATAATAATATGCTAATTTATTTCCATTGCCAAACATTTTAAAATTTTAGTGACCTTTTAGAACAAAATGTAGATTTCTTCCTTTCTAGATCATCAGATTCTATCTTCTGCGATTTAGTTCCAGAATACTTAACACATATTCTAACTATGGTAAATAAATATTCATGTCTGTTAGGAGCATTTACAGAAATAGTAAAGCAGTCTGCATTATTTCAGTTATTTTATATATTACCCAATACAAAATAATCACAGCTATATTAAAGCTAAAAACGCAGATATTTCTTTAATTATACTGAAAAACTTTATTTACTTAAACTCAGAGAGGCGATTTAAAGTATATTGCTAAAACTAAAAATTAGCATATGGTAATTTTAATAATGCGCCATTCAAACCATCCTATTGATTATGTTATCATAGTTATTATCATATGTTATTATCCTTTACTTCGTACAAGGAAGTAAAACGTGCGTATGCAGTTAAAGTAAATAATACTTTGCATTATGTAAAAATTTGCTGTTTCGAAATGCATATGCTGTTTTCAAACCATTACATATGTTACCTGATAAACAAGGTACTGTTATAGTAGTTTAAAAAATAAATTAATACCGTAGAAAAATGACAGTGAGGAATAGTAGTAACTTATTAAACTTCTACAGTGTCTCACAAATGTGATGGGAAAAACATGATCTTCAAAAATTGTGTCAAAAATTATTAATGCATTAGACCTAAGTTGCAAAATTTGGTTTCCTTTATAGCATACCTTAATTCACTGCACTTTTTACACTAAATATCTTGCTCCAAAATAAAACAAGCAGCTTAAAAATTAATATTTTCTATTTTGGATCGGAAAATGTTAGGTTAAAAGTAATAACGCGATTATTACTCTATCAAATAAAAGTGTTTAAAAATCTTAAAATTTTTCTGTTATATTTTTGTTTTATTATTAGTTTGAAAAAATATTTATTAATATTTTTAGCAAGATTTCTCTAATTTTCTGTATTATTTGTCGCCAAATTCTTTTGTCGTTTTGGATCGTTGATTGCAGTTATAGTTAAAGATATATTTAGTTTTAGAATTTTGTATTTCATTTATTACTGAATGTGTTCGATAGAGTTAAAACTCTAACAACTGAGGAGGTATTATTTTAAATATTTTAAGAATATTAAAACAGTATCCAGAGCCTCACATTCATAACAATTTGCTCAGTCTTATTGTTTTTGTAAAATTTTAAATCATTGTATTCTGCACTACTGGGGTTTTGTGAAGTCATATCCCACTTTAAAATATCATTATATTTATACTGATTCATTAATAAATTTAAAATCACAGTTACTAAGAGTGACATAGACTCCTATATGATAATTATTTCTTCGCTTGCTGCATTAACAGCAGTTTCCGAAATTCATGTTTAGTTCTTTTGGGGGTTAAAACTTGTCGAAAGTTATTAAATTCTCAACAGATTGTTCTTTTTTCCAGTGTTAAAAACTCTCACTTCTTGTAGATTTTGAGAAAATTGAACTTTTTTTTTTTCGTTCACTGACGTAGAATTTTTAACTAATCGCTTATAAATATATTTATCATAACCCAGCATTTTTCTACAAAAGCATTAAGCGGTATTATATATAATTTTTTCGAATAATTAGTCTTGAAAAATGTAGTAATGGTAGCGCAGAATCCTTTCGCCATTTGTTGTGTGCTTCTTGACTCAGTGCAACGATGCGTGTTCCACATACGAGACATTTAGGTCTTGTCCCACATTCGAAGAACTTGGCTTGAGTCCAAAAATGGAATTACATTAGAACGAAATTAAATGTTTGCCATGGGGGCATAAGTTGCTATGTAATGGACAATCAATTATCAAAATGGAAGATTAAAGAATTCGGAAACGCATAAAATGTGTTTAAGAATTTAGTTATAAATTTAAAATGAATCAAATATATATTCGCGTAAGAATATAAAGGAGGATTTTCTAAGAGAAAATGTATATAAAATTATGAAAACATTTATAAAAGAACGTTAGATTTTAAGGAAATTAGCCAAATTCCATGTTATTGTTAGACGATATAAGACTGAAAGATGAGTAAACTAGTCTAATATATCCAAAATGATATTATTTTTATTTCCTTATGCTTTCATTTAAAACAAAGAAGCCAAACGACATTTTAGATGAAGCATTTTAATTAGGATAAATTTAAAGAATATTAGCATTATTATTATTTCAGATTTCTTTATATACCATTTTATTATTATCTAGAAATATTTTATGTGTCAGAAATTGCAGAAGAACATATGAATGTCTCCCTTTATTTTGACAGTCTTAGAAACTCTGAAAAATTAAGAATTTGAAATTTTATCATTAATGGCCTAATGTCATAGGTTTCATTGTAGCCCCCATTTTATTTATTTAATTTTTTTTTGTTAATTTAGGTGCACTGTTCTTTAAATGATGCACTATTCTTTAATTCTTAAATTAAGTTTTTTCGTTAATTGATAAGCTTTAATGTTAACTGAAATGGTGTTTCAAAGCTATTTTATTCATTAATGAGAAATGTGAGTTTGAACTCATTTGAGGTTTGAGTATGAGCCGCCCAGACGATATATATATAGGGATACTGCGGTAACGAAGGGTTCGGGTTCGAATCCCGAAGAAGCCATGGATGTTTGTAAATGTAGAGTGTCTTTGTGGTTTGTTTGGGAGCACTTTACATACATGGCGAGCCGAATGTTCTCTCATGTGGATTGGTGGCAGGGGAGAGGGATGGGAGGCCCTCGGAACCTCCGGGGGCTCTTCCTTAAAATTGGGATGGAAATAGAAGTCCAACCTCCTTGAGGCTCTGGTAACCTTTCTTCCATGGAATTCATGGATAAGACAACAACAGTTTGAACAAACTACTATCTTAAATTTAAAAAACATTTTTTCATTTTTACACCATTAGGGAAATCTTTACACCGGTACTTAAGCACATTCCATCCATTTACAATTTCGTGGCTTCTTCCTCTATTCAGTTATTGAGATGAGTATAAATCACTGCTGGTTGGTTACTATCTTTCTCTTAACTATTCAAAATGGTGATAAATTTGTTCTGTACGTAAAACATAGTAAAATAATGACATGATGTGTTTCTTCGTGAGTGGAAATTAAAAATTCACAAATTTTGGCTATTTCTGAATCTAAATTTAGTTTGAAAGAGAACAACATGTAAGGTAGACCTCTTTAAAATCTGCCATTTGTGTAACCTGAAATAAAATTTGCGATTTGTGTAATCTGAAATAAAATTTTTTACTTGTGCAACCTGAGATTTTCCTTTTTCTGATTTGAATGATGGATAAAGCAAATCAGTATTTCCCGCATATTGAGAAGGCATACATTTGTGCAGTTTTTATTCTAGCATATATAATAATAACATTATTTTTCTTTATAAATTTTGAACATCACCCAGCTAAGCCAGAGAAATTGTGATTCTCTGTCTTCTGCCACGTCTTTTACTTCATGAATAATTAATTGCCTTGGTAGAAAATGAATATATTGATCACTATTCCGAAAAGTTTGAAAATTTTACGATTCTGTTGCAGATACTTACGGTGCTTCATTTTCTTCAGTAATTCCTTCAAGTGTTCCAAATGGGATTAATATTTTCAACTGCTGTTTGCTCAAAATAAAGATCTGCTGTTTCTATTTTTATTTGTGTTAGTTCTTATGTAAAAGCTATGGCACAAAATGCTCTCGAGACATGATTTATAAAACTGAAATGTTTGAGATTCACTGCAGATTTAAACAATGAAAGCAAAAACGTATTCATGAAGTGTTTAAATTTGTTTGAAGACGTGTTAAATTTGCATTTAAACAGCCATCTTCGCACAGCCAATACCTAATATGTTACCGCGAGGGAAAAGATTATATTGATAGCAGCTGTTGGTTTCCTGAATAGAATGTTTCCGTTAACCAGTTCAAACATGTTCAAAACATATATTAAGCTAAACTGTAGAAAGTTCGAATAGTAAAATAGTGGCAAACGGCTGGAAGACACAAAATTCAGGAACAGTTTTCTAAATATTCACAGATGGGATCTGAAATACACATGTGAAATTCTTGTTTTAGTCCTCATTATGAAAAATACACATGTGAAATTCTTGTTTTAATCCTCATTATGAAATACATATATATAAAACTGAGTACTTGATAAGCAGGGATTTTCAGAAAATTGGGTATTTCAGAAATTTGAGATTTCAGAAAATTGGTATCTACCTGGCTCTACCATCACAGGAATGAAAGCTTACAGAACATGTTTGGATTGCTGTAATTGACAAGTTTTAAGAATTTCAGAGTTCTCCTTGGTCAGTCCATTATTTAGTGAGTAAGGGTTAAAATTTAGCAGAATTTTCTCAAATTTTTTTTAAATTCGTCCGAAAGGAGGAAGAATCATTGACGATTTTATATATCTTACAGAAAAAGTCTTACTGCCTATTAAATAAAAAATTAGCTTCGTGTATGTTTAACAATCTTTTAGTTACACTTCTTTTTGTTCTTGCGTTTAAAGTTTAATTTCAAAGTTATATGACAGTTGTTCTTATATTCATTTAGTGAGTTACAAAAATTAAAAATTTTGCGCGAATTTCATTCTTTTAGGCATAAAGCAATGAGACGGATATCCATTTTTATAAATTACCGTTTAAGCTTCAGTTCAATACAGTTTGTGTGGAAACAAAAAGTATGTATGTATTAAGACTATAATTATTTATGAAATTTAAGATCACACTTCATACGTTTTGAGGTTTTAATGCAAATTACACGCATGTATACAATTTGCTCAGCTTATTATTACTTTTTACTTTAATTCCATTGTTATGTATTTATTTGTTGATGAAATATATGTACATATATGTCTATTACAGTAATGCTATTGATAATAAGCATTTTACTAATAATTAAGTTACATTTGGGAAAAACAGATCGTGAAATGAGGATTGAACTAAAAAAAAAAAACACGAAACCGTTGATTTATCATAACGTTCGATCACATACGGCAAATTCAGTTCGTGATCTCTTGACTTAAGTTTTATGGAGCACTTTAGATGAACCAGCACTTTGCATCTTATTAGCCCAAAAGGCTATTAATTTCGTTTTGGCATTTTGCGTTGATTCTGCGTTGATTCCCTTTTAAAACTGTTGCCACCAAATATTACAGCCCTGTATTACTTTTAAAGAAATTCAATAATGAAGAATCTGCATAAATGTATATATGTTTCTCGCACTGTGATAAAACGACGGTATCTAGAGCCATCCAATTTTGAATAACTTACATCTCTACGCAAATATGGACATCTGGAAGACCGAATTTGAAATTTGTTTTGTTATCGATTTCATATTTTGTAACACTTTAACGAATTTTTAATTAACAAACTCAAAGATTTCAATGCGGAGAATGGCAACACTGTACGGAGAAAACACATTTTTATCTCCACCGCGCGAGACTGTGTGTCGGAAATTTTAAAGATATGCTCATTTAAAAATAATTTTGCGATATTGCTGTTGAATTGAATTTTATGGTTTAAGTGCGAAGAACATGATATTTAATAAATAAAGGTAAAACAAAAAACGTTAAAAAACGTCCCTTTGGGCGTAATTTAAAATCTAAAAGCTTTCAGATTTTTTTTAATTCCTTTTTTATTTAATTTTCAACGAATACTCTTCTAGTCGCAAATTTCGGAATAAGGAACTTATCAAAATGGTCTTGATATAGTGGCTCACTGTCCCTACATCCCATATTATACGAGGCAGGCATAAAAAATTTTGTACCACGCTTTGAAAGTTGTCTAACTCATCATAATGACTACAAAGAAAAATAAGAACATATCTATGCTGAGAGGTGATATATTCATTGCTATGTTCAGCAAGATTTCATATAAATTAAGTAATTTGTGAATATGAAGAACTTGTAAGTGTATCAGTGTGATCACGGAGGCAAATTAAAAAAAAACGGCTTTCGTATTTGAAACAGGATTTTACCTTTTCTTATAGATAATAGAAAATTTGTGTTTTTGAGGTTTTGAAATGTCTATGAAAAAAGGATTTACAGAATTATATTACCACTAAACCGTTTTAGTGTTACTGTTTAGTATCAACATGGGCTACATTTAGTGTAGTTTCAGTGTTACTGTTTAGTGCCAACATGTTGTTTAGAGTCAACTGTTTTACTGTCTAGAGTCAACATATGCTTATTGTAGGAAAACCTATTAATAGTACCACCCATTCATAGAGTTCTCTGTCCATTTCTTTGAGTTAGAAAGATATTAGTTTATAAAAGCAGCATTCTCCGTCTGCTGCTGCACTCAAGTGTTTAAAAAAAAATCTGAAAGTTTTCATATTTTATATTACGCCCAAACGGGCGTTTTTCATTTACAGACACATACACGTTTTGTGAGCGTTTGGCCTTGTTGTGGACGCTATGCTCAGTCAATACAAGGCATAATTTAATAACTTACATGATAATTCCAGAATGGGTAAAGCATATTTTAATTCACAATAATAAAATAAGACGTTAGGGTTACAAACATCAAAGCTAACTCTTTTCATTTGCGTTTTTTCTTGTTGCCAATCTAGGGAAACCAAAATTCGCACAATAAAGATAATATTATACTTAAAGGGAGCTGCTACAAGCTAACACCACTTTGGGCTGAAAATATTTTAAAACAGCATATCTTAAGGATTTCCGATAGATAGCCTCGCGCGCTGGAGATAAGTGTTTTATTTCCTACAGTGCTGTCACTGCTGGCTTTGAAATCGTTGAGTTTTTTAATCAAAAACCATATTTCACAAAATATGAAATAGACAATAAAACAAATTCCAAATTTCAAATTCGGGCTTCCAAGTGCTCATATTCGGGTGGAGGACTGCGCTATACAAAATTTGATGGCTATAGATATCGTTGTTTTTTCACAATGGGAGAAGCATACAAATGTTCATGCAGATTCTTTGTAATTTAATTTCTTTAAATATAATACAGGCGATAATATCTGGTAGCAACAATTTGAAAAGTGATGATTCAGCGCAAAATCCTGTTTTGAAACTAATAGCCCTTTTTGGCTAACGCTATTTGGACTAAAAAGGAAAAAAGGGAGGAACAGATACAATAATGGAAATAAGTAATTAAGTTTGATCAAAGCCGATAAGCTAATTTCTTTGTAAATGTGAAGGGAAATTTCGGCTAGTGTATATGTATGCTAGCGTATACTAATATGAATTGTGCAATTCTTTTATTGACGTAAACACTTTTGAGCATACAGAATGTGAGATACATAATTATTAGGAAAAAAATAGATATTAAGGAAGAATAATTTCGAGTACCGTGGTACCGAAAATAAGAAATAAAGAAAAATACTTAGTCGCATTTAGGAAAGGTAATCTATTACAGCAAAACTCATGACTTAATTAATATGTGGATGCTTTCATAGAGAATTTCGTAAAGAAATTGGCTCGTATTCACATCATTTAAGGAAAGAAAAACTTTATGCAGGCAGACTATTCAATCACTTTGAATAGAAGAAGAAACAAATTATGCGGCTCTGCAGACCTTTAGAAGGAACTGCAGAAGTCCCAATGCTTCGCTCTGCCATTGGTGGGCCAATAAAAAACCAAACATTCTTTGTTTGGCATATTTTTATAATACTCAATTAATTAAGATAGCTGTAATTTTGGAAGCAGTACTTTCCTAAAGCTTTAAAATTTGTTGAACGCAACTGATGCATAATTAATTCATGTATTTAAAAGCTTATAAGTTATTTTCTCCCTCCTAACAGCGCGCCTTCGTAGAGTAATGGCAGCACACTCGGCACTTATTCGAGATATCCAGGTTCGAGTCTCGGAAAGGGTACTGCGGATTTCTCGATTTCCGTGTTTCGAAAAATTCTAAAATTATTCTACAGTGGCGTCCGAACTAATAGGTGGGGGACGTTGATTCTTCACCACCGAGATTTGGCGACTGGGTCCCCTAATCCCCAGTCGCCCTTAATTGCTCATTTTTTAATTCTTCTGCATCAAAAATAATCTAATGACTCTACAAGCTCAGTTTTAAATAAAATAAATACAGCAATAATTTTAATGATAATTTGTTAACTGTGATAATAATGTAAAATAGCACCATACATTATTCAAGCACTTAATGAACTTGACAGAGTTAGCTTAGGTAGAAAGAACTAATTTTTTTTCAGCGCACTCTAGTTAATGGGTTTAAGAATTTTTTTAACAAATGAATACAACAGAATATATTCGCTACAGTTCTGATCATACTTCCTTTCACCCGAGAAAACTTGCCGTCGGCGTATAACAGCTACCAGGCTTACGCATGCGCCTTTTTTGCTGTCGCCAAGAGCATTGTTTACATTTCAGTAGGTCCCATTGTATCGGAGCCAGCAGGTTTTATTTCAAAACACCCTGACTGCATATTCTTTTATGACTGCGGTGTTCTTCTTTGCGTAATTAATTCTTTGCCTTAGAATTTACCACACAGTGGTAGATTAAAAGAAATATTGCCATGTTTTTTATACTGCCGGAGTTACTTCGGCTCGGCGATGAGTTTAGCCAGCTTAAAGAAAATTCGTTTAGTTTTGCGAGATATGTTAATGTTCTTTTATGCATAATTAAAACAAAGAATGAAAAAATGGCTAAAAAAAGACCATTTTTTGAATTTTTATTAATGTTTTAAGATGTTAAACTAACTCCCGTTAAATACTGTGCTACTCAAATTCTGCAGAACTAGATGGTTCAAAATGCACATTTTCATTCCATAAACAATCTCACGTATGGGGGAATGCAAATCTGTAAGCGAATTAAATGATGATAAAATGGTTATCCATGATGCGACTTTAATGAGCGCAAGGGCGGTAAACCGAGACAGGAAAGAGAAGACGACTGGCCAAAAACGCACTTAAAGCCAATCGATAACACTTGACCTCTAAACAGTTTACATGAATAGACAATGGAAGACTTTTAAAACGCCTTTGAGAAGAATACCGGTTGAAGCTTTTCTAGATAAAAGCATTTTAGCCAACGAATTGTATCTGGATTTGGAGATAAAAGTTTCTACAGCCTGAAGTTTTTCTCAACATAAGTTTGATAGCTATTACGTGACGTGGTTAAAAATAACTCCTTATTCGCCCGACGTCAAGAATTGAAGTTTCACATCCTGCTATAAGGTATGCTAAGAATCGGATAAAACATTGATGTATCTGAAATCTTCATTTTAAGGATTTTCATATCCTATTGTTGATCTTCATTTAAAAAAACAAGATCTCTACTTTTCCATTTCTATTATCCTGTGTATATGTTTTACTATGAGGTGTCACTTAACATGTACTGCGTTTGCTTTACCGGCATAAGTGAATGTACGCAATAAAGACAGATAACATAAAGAGTGAAGCTTGTGAAAAGATATGCCTGGATTACAAAATCTTATGAATCTCAAACAGTTAGACTCATCGAAATGAAATGAAATTTTACATTGCTTTTCTAAATTTTTCACCATTCAAAGCGTAATAATTATATTCTGCAGAATGCAGGTTCGTAATACATACTATGATATAAAAAATCCATCATAGAGTATAACTGATGTAGTCTTGTTAAAAACCTCAGGCATGTAAATCCATGCACTCAAGAACTGTATGGACTTAATTTTGAATCACGTTTTCTCAGAAATGTACCTATTTAGCAGACAAGGCGTTAAGCTGTGACGAAGGAGCTAGCAACCTTGATATGCTCCGAGTACTACCAGACGTAATCATTTGGATATGCTGCAGGGTCATTAGGTATTGTGAAGTTGGAAACGTGAAAAATCGGCAATGCCCTCACCGAGACTCGAACCTCGAACATATCGAATACGTGTCACCGTCACACCGCGGAGGCATGCCGAAAGGAGGGAGAAAATACCTTATATACTCACCCTTTTAAAAGGCAACTGAAGATTAGAAGACCCAGTCTCCAAATTCTGGTGGCGGAGAATCATCATCCGCCGCATTTTAGTTCGGGCGCCACCGTAGAGTCATTGGGTATTTTGAAGTTGGAAAGGTGAAAAGCGAGGAATGCCCTCACCAGGACTCGAACCTCGGACCGCTCGAATCGCGTCGAGTGTGCTGACAGTTAGACCACGAAGGCATGCCGAAAGGACGGAGAAAATACTTTAAAGCATTGTAATGCTTTAACACTACATTTTGACATAGTTTGAAGTCTGTGAGAAAGAAATCGATTTATATTGGATAAGTCTATAATAGGCACCGTAATAACTCATCTTACTTAACTTTTATACTGAGAAATTTCCAACTACTAAGCCTAACTGGATGGACTATCAAATTTCTTCAATACTAAATGAAATTCTGGGACCTTTACATCTACTTTGCAGAAAGTCGCAGCCAATCCAGATATCCTTTAGCCTCGTCAGTGGCTTAGAGATTTAAGATAACAGAGTTCGATGAGGCGAACAAGCTAGTTTCATGGTTGATTTACATGGTTTCTTTTATGTGTATCATGCTACGGAGCCACTTTTCCTTCGAAGGTCTTCCACAAAAGCATCTCTCTTCTTAGACAAGTAACGCCTGATTATTTTGCCATCTTTCAATAACCAACCAACCAGGCATCAGTTGTCTCATTTAGCGTGAACATGGTGAGATCGCACGAATGTCATTTTAAGGTGAAACAAATGGGATAAATATCGATATTTTTTAAGAGGAAGGTAACAAGATTTCTAAGCAAAGCAGCTTAATATTTTAACTAGATATGCAGATAAGTCCTTCATGCTTGTGACTACTTCAAGAATCATACTTTGTTAGGCATTTTGGCCCATTACCTAATGCTTATGGAAAAAGAATTAAGTCATATGTCCAAATGAAGAAGAAAAAATATTCTAAAGTTTCGTGTTTTCCTCCATAAAAGTTACAAACGGAATTAGATTTATTAAATAAAAATTAACTTAAAAACGCACAAAAAAATCGCGAATCTTATTTTCTAAAAACGAATTGAAAAAAGTATTGATTCCATTTATAGTATATTGTTATTATCATCATTCTGCCTTGCGATAAGTGAATTTTTTTATATTCTATTAGAGTGATTCTTCTTAATAGAAATGGAGCAGTACCTACTGTAGACGAAACCTTTATGTACTTCTGGCTGTAGTACTTTTTCAGGTTATAAACACACTTATAATTATAATCGAAAATACTCCAAGGAGACTGGAAAAGGTTGTGATTTGTTTGGCTTATTTGATTACAAGAAAGCAAGTGAGGAGTAACTTCCTAAAGGGGGGATGACTTCATAGAAGACTTTTTAAGGGGAACTGATTCGTATCCAAGAGGAAAGATTATTAGACTCTCGGATTCCATCCCTAGATGCTAGGGATGAAGCTTTGCAAAGTCATACAGTCTCAGTTGAAGGCTAAAGTTTGTGATAAATGACATATGCCTTTATAACTTTGCATCCCAGATTATTCATAGACATTTAGGAATTCAGTATGAGTCAAGACTATTTCAAATTTTATTATCTAGCCCTTTGATAATATTTCATAAGCGCATTCCGATCAGAGTAGCTGTTTTTTAGATATCACTTGGTTAAAATTATCAGGAGTGCGTAAAACAGGGTAACTGAACCACGGGAAGAACAAGCAAAATATATCTAGAACCTTTTTTAATACCAATTATCTTTCTTAAAAGGTTATCAGTACCTAACTAGAGTGCACAAGAGCAAAAAATAGGATTCCGAAGCCCAGAATAACTCTTAAAAGCAACTATTAGAAAGCGATTAGTCGTTAATGTAACCTGCTTGCCGAAAACTACCAGAAACAGCTGACAAAGTAAGCGTACTTCATGGAAATATAAGAAAAAACAAATGGGCTAGAAAGTTAAAAAAGTATAGTTATAATATTAAACTTAACTTCATATTATTACGGATTAAAGAAAAAAAAAGCGGAGGAATTTTCCTTTTATAGTTTCATTTTAAGCCCCATTAAGTTTCTGAATAGCTCCACAATTTAGAATAGTAATTAATTTTCAATGCATTGCCTTTACTTTTAAAATTTAGATTGCCTTTGAAACATTGCTTTATAGCAATCTTTCTAAATGTCTTTATTATTAACTATTGAATTGTGTTCAAGGTACGTTTTGGAATTAACTATAAGTAACTATTATAGTTTTATTTTTACATGCATAATTAATTGTTCAGAAGCGCAGCTTCACTATAAGTTCACATTTTTAGTATTTGAAAGATTCTGTTCTACGATATTTTGTTCAGTTTGCAGGAAAGTGTTTCTTCAAATAAAATCGAAGAATGTTAACGGACTACTCCAGCGCAAGATCTTCTACTTATCTTTGCATATTATGAAAGTACATTAGTTCCCAGTGTAACAGAATGCATAATTTAAAAACGATCTTGTAGTTATTAAATATGTTTAACAATAAGTGTTTAAGTTCTACCATGTTTCGTCTTAGTAACTTTTGACAATAAGCGTTACAGTATTTCTAAACATAACTAATAAAGGACCTTTCATGCATCTGTCGCTATAAAGGGGTTTTGGAAACTCTCAGCCTGTAATTATTCGTTTGAATCGAAAATAAAAAAAACTAATTACAAGATTCTGTGACATCATACAGATTTTAAGCATCTGTAAGTTTTATTTTTTATTATTGACTGCTATATCTGAGCTATTTCAAAATTATGAAGAAAAAATCCACATATTTCCTTTGCAATTTAAATTCCACTTAGACTAAATTATAGTAATGTATTTTACTTTTCAAGGCTTATTTCTAAAAAAATCAGACTTTTTTTACCCCCCCCCAGAAAAAAATTTCATGATTACTTGAAAAGCAATAGCCTTTTGTTAATATTTTAAAATGGCAATCCAAAAGGTTTTTCCAATTGAAATTTCCTTTATCTGTTTAAGATATTTTCTCCCTCGTTTTCGCATGCCTTCGTGGTGTAATTGGAAGTGTACTCGACGCGTATTCGAGAAGTCCAGAATTGGAATCCAGGACACGGCACTGCACATTTTTCATGACTTCTGCTTCCAAAAGAAAAAAAAAAGATTAATGACTGTGCAGTGGCGCCCGAACTAAAATGTGGCTGATGATTATTCGTCACCACCAGGATTTGGCGACTGAGTCTCCCCTAAACTTTAGTCGTGTTTTAAAAGGAAGAATATATAAGGCATTTTCTCCCTCCATTCCGCACGCCTTCGTTGTGTAATTGAAAGCATACTCGACGCACATTCGAGAGGACCAGGGTTCAAGTCCGGGCGAGAGCACTGCGCATTTTTCACGTCTCCTGCCTAATAATTTTACAGCTGTCAAATTAGATTACAAAAGATAAGTTTGCTATTTGTTTAGTTTTAGAGCTGCGATGTTTTCTCTTTGCTTTATTTTCTCCCACGATGTTTTGTACCACGACGTTTTTACTTTGCGTTGTTTTCTCCGCGATGTTCTCGTCCGCGTTGTTTTTGCCGCAATGTTATTTTCGGACACCACCTTTTCATAGCTATGTTTCCTTTAATATTGAAGAAGACTTATATCATAGGCTTAATTTTAGCTCCTCGGAAATTGAGGCATCTTAGTTTTGGTTATTAAGTAATATGTTTGTAGGTTGAATTAGAATATATTCTCACTGTTTTTTTTTTGTTTAACAGGTTTAAGAGGTAAAAACATTTATTACTCTGTGGGACATCCTTTTAGTTTTGCTCTCCATTTCAATCGGATATGAACTAATATTTAGTTACCTTAAATTTCAATATTCTCCATTCGAATTCACATATTCTTTTAAAATTAAGTTTCAATTTAATTTTTGTTCATCTTTCCTGTATCTGCAGTTCATGCTAAATTTGCTCAATTGGATTTAAATCGTGAAGCTGAGGAGGCAAGTTATTTAGATTGCTTTCAAAATGCTGTGAAGAAACTCGGTTTCTCATTTAATAATTTTTAAGGTCCCTTTCTTGATACATTTTGTAAGGTATATTTTAATTTTATAACAATTATTTAAATTTAATTGTGCTTTCCTATCGTTCTTGGTGTCAACTTAAACTCCCTACCAGAATCAGGTTCTATAATCGCACTGAATGCGAATGAGTAAAAAGTAGTATTAAGGAGGGTTCAAGTTACTTCGAGAGAGATAGAGCTAGGAATTCTTAGTAGCGCGCATTTGCCTTCGAGCTAAGTCTCTCTAGAAGCTGTTACGCTTGGCCGTATATTACGTGCCTTTTGATATTCGCCGGCTAGTTTAAATTAAGGGCCACCTACGTTAGATTTGTGTTAGCTTCGGCTAAATCTCTTATTTAGATGTAGATAGTTCTTATTTCTTATTTTGATTTCAAGTCCGAATGGAGGCTTTGTTGTAAGCCTGAATAAGGGACCAACTGTTCATCTTATTTTGAGTGAAATAAAGGGTAGTTAAACCTTCTTTACGATTCCTGTTATCTGAGCTAAGTGATAAGTTGCTTAATAGTTCACAGGGTTCCTTGACATTTACTTTAGCAGAATAAGAATAATGAACTTTACAATTTAATGTTACGCCTATTATCGAAGGTTTTTGTTATGATTCAAAGTTCTATTTTAAATTCTTCAAATATTTCAAATAAGGGATTTTGGTTTAAATAAAAACTAGTTTTTACAGTTCTGCTGTAAACTTACAAACCCATACAAATACAGCTCCACTACCATGCTCTATTTAGTTCATTATTCTTTTTCGTCTGATAAAAATAAAAGATTGTCTGAAATTCATCATTTTGATTGATTTATGAAAATACTGAATTCTTTTCCACATAGAAAATTAAATCGCACTCTAGCGTAATTAGAATCTGTTTATCATTAATTTTATAAGCAACTGATTGATGCTGATTTTCAAAAATAAGTTTTTTTTTTCCATTCGAAAAATTTTCCTTTGCGAATTAATCCATTCCCTCACAGTATTAGAAGCAAGTGACATATAAAGAAAAACTTTATGAAATTCTGCAGAAAGTTTCACAGCACTTAAATGTGGAGTTTTTGAAATTTTTCTTTTTTCCCTTATTGAAATTTTTCTCATTAGTTTTGTGAAATAGACCGAAATGTTATCGTACACTCATAGGTTAAGGTGGACAGCCACTTCTTTTCTTTACAACATAGTTTTCTCACAATAACTCCTCTAGTTACGTAAGTAATGTTTTCCGTAATTTGAAATTCATTTTAGTAATTTGTAAATAGCTTCAATGCAACATCGGAAGAAATTTCTATATTTGTTGTTATTATATGTACTTGTATTATTTACACAACATTATATTATAAATGATATACTAAGCAGCAATATTTATTCAGCTATAAACTATAAGAGTATGAAAGTATATAAAAATATAAAAAAACTCTAAAGAACCCTTTTTAAACTTAAAAAAAAAATGTCTCATGAATGTTGATTTTGCTTAGTCGGTAGTGTGAGAGTAGGCACTGGAGGTGGATCGTTGTGAAGAAAAATCCCGTTATCTGGTCGAATTCTACTACTCTTCCATGTTGAAAAGACAACTGGTGTCATCTGAAATGTCTTTTTGACGTTGCTGTGCGAGACATCTCACAAACATTTCTAGAATAGATTGTGTAGGCACATGCCTTTTGTCATCGCAGATGGCTTTGTAGCTAGATACATCGGAATCAATACTGCTACTAATATCCTCGAACCAGTTGGTGCTCGCACGCATTGATTCTAAATCTAATAGCTGCATGTATATCAAGTTAAAATTCTCGAATAATTGCTTTATTCTACATTTAGTAACATCTTGAATTAGCTGTTTAATCGGTATAATATTCTCTTTCTAATTTCAAAAATATTTACGAATGTTGCGTATTACATAAGTCAAATGTTAACTATGTTTGAATCACTCCATAATACCAAAAACAGTAGAATGCGTCAGAATCATAGAAATTTTATTAACACATTCACTAATTTCGGAATAACAAATATTCATATTTCTGGCGTCTTTTGACATTCTTTTACATCTTTTATACCTTTTGTACCTATTTCAAAATGTGGCACAATAAACTGGAATTTATTTGCAAAATACAGTTCCAAAGAACAAATAATAATTAAATTGTTGTCACATTTCCAAAAGGCAAAGAAAACAGCAAAGGAGAATTTCATGTTTTCTTTCCTCCAGAGGGTAAAGTTTTAATTTTTTAAAGTTGTTAAATTATCATTTTGATGCGAATTATGCATAGATTAAGGATAGAATAAGATTTATAGAATAAGGATTTGAAATTGCAGAGAAAATAAATTCTTGTATTGTAATACTTTTGCAGGAAAATCTAAAATGTCCCAACTTGTTCGAAAGCTACCACATCCTATTCTAAGTAAGAACAATTAAATGTTAGTGATGATTTTCTCACTAGAGCCCGTCTGCTTTCGAATGAACGGATCGTTGTTTTCACAATACATCTAGATTTCAGTAAAAGTTTATTTGTTTAAAATTAGGTAAAATTCTGTCTTAGGTTGAGATTGGTTCTCCTAGGCATATTGACAGGAGGTGATGAATCTCTCATCTTCAAGAAACGAAATAGTTCCGGGTTTATGTAAATAAATCTAGAAATATGAAACAAAATAACACTAATGATGTTAAAATTCCTAATCTTATCTGTTGCTAAAATAAAAATTAAAAATGGATTATAATTGATTCACACTGATCGATTTGTAGAGAGTATGAAAGAGTTCAAAGAATACATCAACTAAAGAGGAGTTTTGGATACTTTTAGTACAGTTAAATGTTAAATAATGAATAAAGAATCTGCAGCAATTATGTAAGCAAAATTCATTATCACACTCGAAAAGCACATAAATACCTTCTGAAAGCCAAGAATGAGCCCGTATGCTCAAATTGTAAGCTTATCTATCAATACATTTTAACTGAGTGTTCATATTTTAAGAGTCTTTGTCAGAAATAGTTTAATAGCTGTGACTTATCTCTTTAATTTATTTCATTATTTAAGAGAGGCTGGCTTTTAGTATTTAATCTAAACTGATTTTAAAATGGTCTGTTGTATTTTAATGTGTTCCACTCTTGTGCTTTTACCTGGATTTTATTTAACTTTCTATTTCTTATAATTTATCAAAATACTAGATCCCATTGTCTTGTGTTCTTTAGATTTCAATCATCTTTGGTTTTTGCTCCAGTAGTCTCACCCACCTACCTACCTATCAAGATTTATTTATTATTATTTATTCTATCAAGATTTATTTAAGATTTATTCTTTGACATAAACATAAGACAGTTCGCAAGATTCACATTTGTAAACGGCATTTTAGCCTTTTTACTCTTATACTGATGTATATTAAACTTCAATGAAGAAAAGTATTATAAATACTCTCAGAAGTAAAATTTGAAACGAGATCTTTAAGGTTAAATTAGCTGATTAAGGCAAAGCAACTTTACGAGTGTTTATGAAAAGAGATGCCTTCGTAGAAAATCTGCTTCGTAGCTTTTAAGGGACACTGGCTCGTACTCCGATTACACATTGGGAAAGTCACGAAAACCAACCATGCAGCAATCCTGTTTGTCGGGATTCGAGCTAAGGTCAAACTAGCGGCTTAATCTCTCGGTTGGTGGAAGACAGCTTTTATTAATAAAGAAACTACTAAATATCTAATTTTATTAAAGACTAAATATCTAATTTTATTAATAGAGTAGAAATACTTAAATTTAGGAGAAATCTTAGAAAGTTTGTATGTGAAGAAAGAGAAAAGCAATGACAGTGAAATTATTGTGATTATTTTTAATGAGAAAATTTTATGTGTAGTAATAAGAAAGACATTTTAAATAAGCTTTAATAAAAGACTGAAAAACCTTCGAGAATATCAATATGTTTCAAATAATTTAATGCTTAAATAAGAAAATATCATTAAGAATAAGTTTAGACTCAAATATAAGCAAGAAATGGTTTAAGAAAAAGAGGCTTTCTCTAAATCAGGAATTTTTGAAGCAAGGCATTAAATGATGACTAATTCGGAGGAATCATTTTGAGTGAAAAAAGTAATTTGAACCACGGACTCCGACTTTTGGAGTGATAAACGTGCGATAAATTCCAAGCCATTTAATCTCTTTTTACAAAGAGCAGCGTTAACCATTTGGCACAGCATTCCAGCCCACCCATAATTTAAAGGAAAGCGATTATAATTACAGAGCTAAAAATAGACGCCATGTATTCCTTTCAGGTTAGAACTTCGCTTTTGTCAAATTGCCAGAATTTTGAAAACGAACATGTTCATACGATAAGCTCCGTTACCTTCTTATTACAAGCTATTGTAACAATTAGGTATGCTCACTTTCATTTCTTTCATACGCGGATTTTCTTTCAAGCCAGTTTTCATACAGTTTTTTATGTGATGTTTTTGAAATTTTTTTCCCTTCTCAGAATAATAATTTTCACGTAATGCCAAATTTATGGATTATGCAAAAAACACATTCAAGATAGACAGTTTAATGAGTAGGATTAAATAGCTCAGAAATGACAACTAAAAGATTTTAATAGTGTCGAATAGTCTCTTTGCCACCATGAAATTCGCGAACTTGTTCTGATTAGACAAAATAAATGAGATAAGCCACGACAAAAGTCTAAGATACACTGAAAGAAACTTTTGGTATGCTAAATTCTTTACGTATAAGAATTTAGAAGAGATGGAGAACTTTCAAAATGATTTATTCGGATTTCAAGTGACTGTATTTTTCAGATTTACAAACGCAAAATAATTAGAGATGTATCAATCAAATATGTTTTTTTTCAAACTCTGTGTTCTTTACAACGCTGGATGTGGTCACTTATAATGATAAGAGCAGCTTCGAGACAATGATTAAATTCATTCTATAGAAAGATGTTTTAAGTTCGAATGTTCGACTCAGTATCAAGAATGTTTTCCTAATTACTCGGAATCAGTACTCGGTTTGAGACTTGGCTAGTCCATGTTCTAACTCCTCGCTAGTTTCAATCTTTATACTGCAGTGAATGCTTATTATAATGATCCTTCGCGCTGTCACGAGAAAAAAAACGAACTAATCAGTAGTCATTGCAATGAACTTGTTAATTCGTTCCGTTCTGCAGACTTTCGACATCAAATACGGTTTTCGATTGATATTTGGTGTAGAATTTACAATAGCAGGCTAATCGGTCCAATATTTTACCAGGGTACGTTAACGGTCGAATGATATTTAGAACTTCTGCAAGACGTAATACCCGATTTTGTTGAGAATCTGCCGTTGCTTCAACTCCGAATTGGATGGTTCCGACATGAAGGTGCGCTTGCAGAAGACATCATCAGCGAAAGAGTACCTTTGGAGGAATTCAGAGAACGAATAATCGGGTAGGTGGTTTTGAACAATGGTCTTTACATTCACCTGACCCGATTCCAATGGACGCTTTCCTATGGAATACCTCAAACAGCAGATGCATCCTACCTTTTCGCAAACATTGCAGCAGCTTCAACGACGCACTACCCTTGTGTAAATGTGTCATTCGCTATAATCTTTATATTGCAGTGGACGCTTGTCATAATGATTCTTCGCTCTCTCTCGAGAAAAAGAACGAACTAACCAGTAGTCATTGCATGAACTCGTTGCTTCGTTCCTTTTGGATTTGACAACGGCTTTCGATCGGATATATTTCGTAACGGCCATTAATGGAAGGATAGCTATTGTGGCTTTTGTAACAACCATCGATTCAAGAACTTTTTGAGGGGTGAGGAATATGAAAAATCAACTGATTTCTCGCTTTAGTCTGAACCTCAAATCTTCCAAGAACTAGCTGAAAATGGTAACTACTATTACTATTAAAACACATTCGGGAAATGCAATAATTCTTTAAATAAATACTAATCTAGTTCTGGCATTCTAAAACGTAATGGTTAGTGACAAGACTAAAGCTTTTTAAACTTTCAGATAAACGTGATTTGAAACAACACGTACCAATGACAGTGCTTTGTCACAATTAAAAAAGAAGTTAGGCCTTCAGTTATATTTTTAGAAGTTTTAACTTCGTCTTGGAATTTGTAATTTCATATCTCCAGAGCAAAGTAATACACTGAAATCATTCAAACGGCTATTTTGTTTTTATCTAACTCTTCGAATATGCCATATAACATTGTTACATATTGTATTTTTTAGATACCTTGTATATACATGCACACAAAATGTGATTTTAACTTACCTAGCCGAGTGGATAAGGCGGATAAATACTAATGATTCGACTCGTGTTCAAATTCTGGCGAATGGTTTGTTGGCATGAGAGATCTCGTGGGTTTCCTTTATGTCTAACGTTAATACGAACCTGTGTATTAACAGCATCCTTCACTAAGACATCCCTCTTCTTAGGCAGAAAATTTTCGAGTGATTTACCATAGTAAAATATATAAGATTTACATTCATATGTGTACATAATGTGATTATTTGTGTTCACTTTTTTTGTGCACTGTGTATTATTAACATTTTACGTTTTAACAGGATTAGTTAGCGTCTTTTTTACATCCATAAATTGTAGACTGAAATGCCTTAAAATTCTTTCCTTAAATTTTCTATTAAATTCGATATGTAACATACAGGTTTTTCTTAGTTTACGTTAATCTTATTTAAATAAAATTCGGTAGCATACATTGGCAACTTTAATTTTAATTGAACCATCTATATCATCAACTGTGTTAAGGTTCACTCTACTTTGAAGAAAACGTGTATTTGCAAATTTTCAAACTTTCATTTATGTTACGTATACAGAGGGAGAATATGAAATGTTACTTATAACTATTAAATAGAATGCCTCACCGACAGTTTTTTTCACATTAAAAGGTTTAAATGTAACAATAAAAAAGATTTTTGTTCTTAGCATTTAGCAATCTCTAATCTAATTAAATAAGAAAAGAATCGTAGGAAGCTGAAACAACGCCTTCGTCTCATTTGTAATGTCAAAGTTAACGATATAAATATGACCTTTGATTTGATCAAAGGAACGTAGGAAGATTTTATATATTAGAGTTTGCTGCAAAGTTTCATTTAGATAATAGAATTATTGATCAGAGTACGTTCTGTAACACAGAAATACTTTGTTAAATAAATCATGTTTTTTTATGTATAGTGATTTATTTTTTCAACTTTTTCCACTTCTAAATGTCATAGAATTTTATTTTAGTTGATATCCAGAAAATGGCAAATGATATGAAGAGCATTCTTTTAAGATTTCACCAACAACACGGATTTGTATGGGATACTAGCAGAAAATAATTAATTAATTATTAGAAATTAAAATAGTATAATTTAAAATATCTACCATAGAAATTAAAATATTTGAAATTGCAGTTCAACGACTTTGGAGAAAAGAACATGAAAGGACAAGTAACATATTCCTGAATGGTAAATTCTTGTTTGATCCGAGTAAGGTAAAAAAAATCTGTGTTATTACTCAAAAGCAATTATTCATTATACATAAGATTTCCTTTGTGAAATGTTAAAGAGAATTCCAACAGTACTTTATACCCAGCCAAAATTCCACTAAAGGTAGAGATGCAATCCGTATATTTAAATGCAAAACATAGAATATTCGAAAGGAATATATATTTGAAAAATAAGAAAAGGGCCTCAAAATGGAACTGGCACCATGAGACGCTGTATAACTCACTGTGGAAGTAGACATTCCCTTCTGTAACGTCTGATGCGTACTCTTCCATCACTGTACTCCAGACTGCAGAGAGATTCATCAGAGAAAACAACTTGTTGCCACAGGGCAAGCGACGCATTGTACGCCGTGTCCATTGAAGAAGCGTAGCGTCCTTTGCACGCGGTTCATGCTGCAGCAGATGGCGACGAACCGTGGAGCTAGACAACACAACACCTGTAGCCGTGCTCCAACGTTGTGCTAACACGGAGAGGATGCTGTACGATCCGCCACAGCCAGGAGGATGAGGTGTCTGTCGTCTCGTGCCTTTGTGCTATTGCATGCCCCACTGCTATGAGTGTACCTTGTTTGGTTCTTCTCTGTCCATTTCTTTCAAACATGTATCACTGTTGTGGCATTACGCTGCGTATTAGCTGCCATTGCTCGAAGTTCACTCTCACGCGTACCGACGATGCGGCCTCGTTCGAACTCCATTATTCGTTGGTACTGTTGACGAGGCATATTGACCACTAATTAAACGTTCACCCCAGATAGAGGACGGACAATAAACGGATTTCAGCGCAACTTTATAGTCCTATATATATACATGGAACAAGAGGCCATTTCTCATTCCCCATATGCACAATAGCTTTGTAATTCTAATCAGTTGCATGCTTTACCTCATTTTATATTTCTTCTAAGTTTGGTTCAATTTGCTTAATTCCTTCATGGTATTGGAATTTTCACAAATATTAGTGCATAAAATTTTAATGAGCCTTTTCCTAAGGCTTAACAGGATAACTAAACACATATAAATCAACCCATAACTATGAAAAAAAAAACAAGTGGTAACTTGACCACGATAAATCTGCTGTCTCATGTTTATCGTATACACTTGGCATGATATTACGTTGGCAAGTACTTGACTCGATGCATTGTTACACTGACCAAGATAATGGCTAGGACTGGAATCCCATCCTCTAGTGGACTCCTACTGCCATTCGTTTCGTCGGCAGCTACATCTACGTCAGCGTTCTTGCCTTAAATCCCTCTGAGAGGTTACGGGTTTGGCCCTGAAATTTCAAAGTTAAAAAAATGCCATGAATAAGCGGTATTTTCTGGATTAAAATTTCAAAATGACCCTCTCACTCTGTACCCTGATCACTTTTCTTCCAATACACATCCAACCCAAAATCAGATTCATCAGGACTTTCAGAAATTTGTATGTGTAATGAAAGACAAAGCCTTCCTTCGGTACGAAAGTTTACACTCATAACCCTTAGAAGGTTAAAACATCGCAATACGACGGCAAGAACTACGGTTAAAACCACAGCCACGACGATACATAGTCGGATTTCTTCTAGGGATTAAATACAGCTGTACTTCTTTTCCTATTTTGCACTGTGCATATGCAATAAGAAATGCAAATTTCCCAACAAGAAGCAAGCTCGAATTCATGTACTTTGAAAGCTTCACATCAAAAATAATGTTATTTTCTTTCTGACTTACAAATGGGCTACAGCCAGTGGATATAACGAATAATTCAATAGTCCAAAACATAGAAATCTCTA
>KK112082.1:196362-219653 GCA_000611955.2 Stegodyphus mimosarum
CGAAGTTAAACAGATTTAATTACAATTTTCTGTGATTGCGACTATCAATTGCATTTTGCAATAACGACCCTAAATTTGTAAAGTTTCATTGCTTGATTTCATTGTATCAAGAAAATTGTATTTCAATATTATGATTCGAAGTTTCACTTTCAGGGGGATGTCTGATTAGTGTCTTTGCTCTTAAGGACTCTTTAGTTGTATCTCTAGAAATGCGAAAAGATTTTCTTTAGACGTGCATCTAAAACTGAATTTCATTCTAAGTTTAATTTCGGATTGGTATATACCTTCTATATATTAAAATACGTATATTATTTTTACTGTAATTCCGATGAAAGTTACTGTTTTGTAAGTAAAATTCAGCAATTTTGTTTTCGCTGCTAGCAATAAGGAAAAACATGAGTAAACGCTCATTGCAATATTTCAGTATGAAATTGTTACCTCTCTAAAAATTATAATAATAATTAATGTGAAATAATATAATAATAATTAATGTAAAAATTATAATAATAATCATCGTGAATTTGTAAGTTTATTTTATTTTGTGTTATTTTATTGTATTTGTTTGTTTTTTCACTTACCTTTGTAAACTTTGTGTTATACTATGTGGTGCACAAGGAATTTAAAATTTTCAAAAATAAAAAAAAATTAATGTGAATAATAAAACAATTTATACAATTTAAAAATTAAAGAATTACTTTTTATTGCTTGATATGTAAAATATTTTAGTATTAGCTACGTAATAAGCTACGTAATAGGCGAGAGAGTGTCAGGTATATGAGAGCAAATGGAGTTATTTAAAATTATTCTTTTCTTTATATGCTAAGAAAAAGTGCGATATTTCTCTCTGAACTGAAGCGTATCACATTACAGCATCTCAACTGTCTCCAGAAATATTTTTGTATTCTGTCTTAACTAATGAATGTGTTTACTTCACAGTAATTGCCACCCAGACGGTGTAGTGGTTAGAGGAGTATCTTAATGTTATATCTTAAATATTAAGGATTCGAATCCCGGGGAAGGCATGGTTGTAACTGCCCGCCTCTTCGTAGGAGGCAAAATTGCCCAACCTATTAGGTGCCTCCATAATAAAGAAACCATCGCGTCTGGCTTTAGCATTGGCCAATATTTAATGCTGACTTGAGCCCGCCACTGAAAAAAAAAACTACACAGTAATAAGTTTAATGCTGAAAATAAAATTCTAAAATTTAAAAGTTTTTTAATTTTAAAACTTAAATCTTAAGCTAATTAAAAATTAATTACAATTATATTCAATTGCAATTATATTCAGTGCAATTATATTCAATTGCAATTATATTCAAAACTAAATGCAATTAATTAAAAATTCTAAAATTTAAATCTTGAGCTTTCTTTATCTTCATAAAAATAGATTCTAGAAATTTATTATCTACTTTTCTCCTGATAAAAAATAAGAATGCGATTAATAAAATATCTCTGTCTAAATATAAAACGTCTTTTGAATAAATTTTGAATAAAAAATGATTCTAAGACGTCACAGAAAAATCTGGAACAAATCCATAGAGATGAGAAATTATATTTACTGTATATTGTCAAATTCTGATGTCAGATGTTATTTGTCTGTTATTGTCTCTTGTAGTATTTAAATGCACTATTAATTTGGAAGGGAACACATTATTTGTAGGTCAAAAAACACATTACCGAAAAGTTGGGAGTTATAAGGGGAAAAGAAAGTGGCCAATATAAATAGGCAATTTAAAATTAAACGCATACACACAATAAAAATAAAAATAAAAATGTAAAGTGACGTATTCTGTACAGTGGAAAAGTTTATTTAATCAAACTTCATTTTATAGAAAGAAACGGAAAGAATTAGTAAACTGCATTCTGGTGAAACTCTAAAATCCACTTTCAAGAAACATTTACGAGGCTTCTGCATGCAGAGACTGAACGAGTTTTCTAAAATCGCTGTTTCTGCCATAAAATTTTGACACTTTCACAATAACTTATCTATACGAGATGAATTTTCATGTTTCAATTAAAGCAACTGCACATAAAGTAATTCCTGCAATATGTTAAATTTGGAGCAGAATCTGCATTTCAGGATTCCAAATGGACATAAAAAAGCTGTGGACACTAAATTCCTCTCTGCGAAGAGTTAATTTTAATCGTAAATAAGATTAAAATTTTTGAGTTGGAAATTTGTATTTAGGTTTTTATCCCTTATTCGCAAAACACATTCTTGAAGTTGTAAACTTTTCTATGAATATTTCAAAGGAAAAGTTTGCTTTGGTTTCCCAAAAATACAGAAAATAGTCAATAGGAAATAAACTTAGAACACAAAAGAAGGAATCCTAAAATAACCATTATCACATTTGTTCCATGAGTTTTTTTTATATAAACAGGTTTATTTAGCAAATTAAAAATATTCTGATTATGTTATCTGGTAAGTATAATAGTTCATATTATGTTCATATTATTAATATTTAATCACTGAAGGAATTTTACAATGGGTGCAATGATATGGGTGGAAAAGGCTCGCAACTATGATTTTTTAATTTTTCTCTCTACTCGTAAAGTATTATGCATATTGCGTAAATGTTAAACGTAAGTCATCATTTCAAATGCAATTTTTATTTAAAAAAGAAACCTCTTTTTTAAAAATAGATTCCTAAACTAAATTCTACACGGGGTTTGGTTTGGGTTTCAATCACGATTAGGAAAAGGATTAGGCAATGGAAAAATACCTGAAAACCGTTGATTTGAATAACACAACTCATTTTAGAAAATTATAGAGGGAAATATAACTCTACGTTTAAATAGTTTAAAAAAACATCATGCACAAACATTCATTTCGGTGCAAATGAGCAAAGGCACAGTAGATTTGTTTCTCAACTTGCCGCTGTCCGAAAACGAGAAGAAATATTTCAATCGCTTATTTCACAAATAGTTTTTAATTAAATGTAAAGAATTCTTTAAATTAACTCAATAATTTACTTTATAACAATAAAAAATATTTCGAAAACTATGAAATTGTAATTTACTTTTCTTAATTTCATCTTTAACATCAGAGGAGAAATCTTCCACTTTCTGTTGTACAGCATTTCACGTGAAGCATTAAGTTTATTTGAAATTATTAAGAATTAAGTTTATTTGAACGTGGTCTCAGATTTTGATTCCTGACTCATTTCATCAGCTATTGGTCAATAAATTCCTTTCATTTACAAAACTTTTCATCTGCTTCGATATGATTAATTTTATGTCTGAGTTTAAGATTTTAATTAAAATTTAAGTCACTATTATTTCTTACTAATTTTGCCCCATTCAAGCGCTTAGTTTGACAGCAGAAATCTTTGTATGAAAATTTATCGCCATACGTAAACAGCAATGTGACACAATTTAGAAACTTCAGTAGAGTTAATAAATTAATTAAAATTTGATAATTAGTAGGTTAAGTAAAAGCATAAATATCTTCATCTTCATCGTGTATTTATAGATGTTGTTAAATATTTCTAAAAGTTTTAAACTATTGTATTTTAAATTACTCTATACTTTAAGTTGGAAAAGTTCCATTTCCAAATTTTGCTGTTAAAAATTACCTTAACAGAGACATTAAAATGTTTTAAAGCGTTATATTACAATACTTAACACTTTCAAGCCTGGTACCTTTATACATGGTTTTCCGAAGGGTAAGTATATGGTAGCTTACTAAGATACACTTGCCGCCACTTTGAGGACTATTAAGTTACCAGCCATCTATAGTCTCGAGGTCGATAGTTGTCTGTTTGGATGATTGCCAAAGCCTTGTGACTTCAGTTAGCGAATTTTTTGTCTTAATTTTAACAATATGTCTAAATTTACAAGGCTGACATAAATTAATAACCTTTACTTTCACCAATGTCCGCAGTTCGTAAGTCACTGCTGACTAACTGCTTCGATAGGTACCGGTACCATTCAATTTAATTTTATTTTGAAATTCATTAAATGTGTCCTATTGCTCAACTGATGATCAAGAAGCTAACCGCCGTTGAATGTCGACCTATAAGCCCTTAATACTCAACCACACTGGCAGTACCAATATTCTTCGTTTGCATTTTAGTTTAAAAATCTATCTGAATTAAATGATCGCCTCACACAGGCGTCTGTGCGGAGTAGTGTAGTTAAAGAGGTACTTGAGTACAGGCCACCAAAAAACTTGACATCTAGCAGGCACCTATGGTTTAATATCAATTTTAAAATCTTTCAAAATTTACTGCATCGTCCCGCTCTGGTGACACACAGTTCACTTCCAAATGACAGTGAATACATATAAGTCATGAATGACTAACAGCTCTGAAGCGTACCAGCAATTCATAATAATAATGTGTGTAATTCATAGTAATTTTAATCTAAAAATCTGCCTAAATTAACTGCACCTTCTTGTCCAGATGTTTTAGCGATTCTCAATATATGGGCCGTCAATGACTAACAGCTTCGACGAGCCTCGAGTTATTTTGATTTCGTTGCTATTTAAAAATCAATCGAAATTTACTCTATAGCTCCCCATTAATAGCTTCATGTGTGCTCAGCAGTGACTAACTTCTCGACTAGTCTCGCGTTTTGTTTGCCTGCACCGGTTACCTCTAAGATGACAGCCAATGTACTTTAACCTGTTGGTTACCGATAACTAACAGTCTTGAGGAGTCTCCATGTACTTTTATTTTAACTTAAAAATGTGCGTAAATTTATTGATCTGTCCCGCACTGGTTACTTAGGCATTTATAGCCAGTGACCATCAACCTGTCAAGAGTTACGAGCAGGTCAGATGCTTTTTGATGTAACTTTAATTTAAAATGCTTTCTAAATTTATCACATGCGTAAATTTATAAACATACTCCAGTGACGTATAGGTTGATCCTATGTAACCTTTAGCTTATATGTTATTGGTGAGCATTAGCCTTGATAGCCACGTTTGAGCTTATATTTAATTTTGATTTAGATACTATCTAAATTTACATCACTGTCCCACATCTGTGACATAGAGTGACAGCCACACGAGTCTAGTCTTGGCGCTAGTACTGGTATCAGAGATCTTCAGTTGTAATAAAAAATACAGTATCTACCTCCTCACATCTGAAGCCTGGGGGTTGATCACAAATGACCAAGCCTTAACCTTCACTGATATGTTTCAGCTTAATTTCAGTTTAAAATTTCGTTTTAATTTATTGAATCGTCCAAGCTAGTGACATAAGAATTGACCGTCAAAGACCAAAGACTGGAGATCATCACCAATGACTAATGTCCACACTGCCATAAATCGCTTGAATTTTATTTTGATAATCTGCAGCATTAATTGTATGAGTTGAGATGCGCGTAATTTACATTATAACTTTAACTGATAATTTTTATGATCATATGTACCGTTTATTAATTAATAAAATATATTTATAGCGTCGTATAGTATGTACCTGGTATAGAATCATTCGACTTTTTTATTATTTTAATAATCTACCTATCTGAACATAAATTAAAAATAATTTAATTTTATAATACGCCATACGGATAATTTTTATGCATATTTATTATTAATAAAAGACGTTATAACGCACATATTATGTACCGGTACAGAATGTTTGGGTTTTACGTTCTTTTTCAATAATTATATTATATATAGAAATTAATTAGAAGCTTAAGAACTCTTACGCTTTTAATTACTAATAACTATAGTAGTATACATTGATTAATTATTTTTGAAATAATTTAGATAATTAAGGTTTAAGGTGTTTTATTTTGTAAAGCAAAAAATAAAATGCAAAATCCTTGCAGATTTTGGTTACTTCCCGAGTTATCGGTAGTTTAAAAGATATATATACTAAATTTCAAGAAGATTGGATAATATTTAGAGAGTGCACTCTTTGATCAGTTTTGTAAAAATAGTCTAAAAATATGATTTTTCAATGTTAATTACTATTTTTATTGGGAAAACTAGATATCACAAACTTAAAATAATATTGAAACTAGACACTAAGATTAACAGGTAGTATGATAGGCAAAACATGTGTTATATTAACGAACTTTGAACAATGCCCTGCGTTTGTTTGCTTGTCGAAAACTTTTCTGTGATGCTCGACTACTCTCAATAAGAAGAATTCTTATTTTATTCACCCCTGACCGATTAGTTAATCTTTTTTTTATCAGAACAATTCCTCTCTCTGCTGTATCATTGACCACCTCAAAAGCATTCTTTGTTTTATTATCAATGAAATGAATCTGGTCTTTTCTTTCAAAAAATAAGTTTTTACCCTCTAATAGTTTCATTTTGTTTTTCTTTGCAGGTTTGCTTTCTAAAGTTTTAGTCACATTTTTCTTATCAGTCTGAGTAATGCGTTTATCCAAAAAAGCCATTTCTACGCTTGTTTCTGTCAGATGCCAAATATATCTCTTAGAAATTATGAGAGCACTTTTTTTACGTCTGCATCTGAGTAAGTGCTCAAAAGTTGTTGCATATCCAAGTCATTCCTTGGAGCTCATCGACTTATAATTACTCGTGCCAAAAGCGAACATATATGAGGCTGATAAAATATGTAACCTGTTTCCTTCTTTTCAATTCTCATTCGAGAATATTCAACTGTTTAGGTATGAGGACAATTTTAAATGCATATATTTGCCTTTGTCATTCACTTTGCTTGATGAAGAGACCCTGGAATCCTGAAATTGAAGTCGTTTTGAGACCAGGCTCCTAGATAGAGGAGTGAGGGTTGTAATAACTCATTGCAGTCGTCACTTGGATGACTTACGTCTTTTAGGACATTTTGGATGTAGTTAACCGATTTCACACATTGTTCTTCTAGAAAGCCTTGACTGGGACTTTCTTCACCCAGGATTGTGGTATATGACTTCTTACCTAATGAAGCCTACAGACTTTGAAACTTCGAAAATATCTGGATGTCAGCACCACTTGATGGTATGCCACAATACCCTTAAAACTCACCCTTCAATATTAGTTCATGCGTGTGATGACGGCAAGCCAAACGCAAAGATGTTGGTCCTAATTTCTCTTTCAATTCTGGTACATGCCCTTCGAATCAGTCTATTAGTACAAAGCGCTTCAATATTAGAAACTTCACTAGTTTGGGAAGTGGTCAATGTGTGCAAAACTTAAATATTATCAAACCTTCTTGAAATTTGGCGTATGTCTTTTACATCACTGAGATTCGGAGTGTAAGCAATGTTTTATGAAAATCACATCTTTGGAAAAATGAAACATCATATTAAAGTCCTTAAATTAAGGTTGTTAGAGTTGTTAAATTATTGCAGAATTTAAAAAGTAACATTTAACTGAGTGAGAAATTTTATTAGAATTTTGTGAAAATATTCTATAGATAACGTGTTTCAAAATCCTAACTAATATCATAAATGTGAATGTGAGTTTGTTTGTTTGTTCGTTACACTTTCACGCCTTAATTACTTAACCGATCATCATGAAAATTTCAATATAGAAATATTTTTGATATATTGGGAAAGGTCACAGGCTATAAAATAAAACTTATCTGTTGAAACTTAAGCTATATAATAGATTTTATAGCTTAAAAAGATTGTCGTTGTATAAACATTAAATGTTTCATAACGATAAGTTAAACGATGTAATAATTTGTATGCGCGAGCAGGTGCGTGGTTTAAATTACGCAAACACTTTTAACCTTTTTTAATATATCAAAAATATTTCTTAAAAATTTCATGATGATCGGTTAAGTAATTAAGGCGTGAAAGCGTAACATTTATTAATTTATTGTTTATTAATTTTTCTTTGTTTAATTTAATTTATTATTTAAAATCCTTCAGGATTTCCGGCTTTTGGCTCTTCTTTCACAAACATTTTCCCAAACATTTCAGTCATTAGGAAATATACGTAGCAGTTTTAGTAGATTTCGTGGCGATACGCGTATTTTTAAAATTCACGCGGCGTTTGAAACTTATTTAAGGACAGTTTTTTTTCGTTTTCGAAATGCATCGCAAACGTAAATCTAGCATGTCTAGGAATTCATCTCGGGCCCGGGCAGCAAAAAATTGCTCAATCCCAAGAATCTTCCATACATGCACAATTAAGAAGACAAGAAAAAGCAAGGCGACAATCTGTTTTGAGAACTGATGAAACAACTTCTCAAAGACAAGAAATATTAGAGGTCCAAATATAAGGTATTTCTCCCGCCTTCTTCGCATGCCTTAGTGGTGTAGTGGTCTGCATGCTCGACGCGTAACCGAGAGGTCCGTGGTTCGATTCCCGGCGAAGGCGTTGCTTATTGTTCCCCTCTCCTGCTTCGTAATAACCTAATGTCTCTACAGTGGCGCCCGAACTAAAAGGGTTGTGGATGAAGATTTAGCGACTAGGTCCCCTAAAACCCTATTCGCCCTTTAAAAAGGGGAGTATATAAGGTATATCTCCCACATTCTTAGCGTGCCTTCGTGGTGTAATGGTCAGCACACTGAGCCGGTATTTCAGAGATCCGTGGTTCGATTCCCGGCGAAGGCGTTGCTTATTTTTCATCTCTCTTGTTCCAAAAAAAATACCTAATGTCTCTACACAAACTTCCCGTCAAGCTTTTAGGAAAGCAGCTAAGACGTCTTTCCAAACACAACTCCGCTTGACAGAACAACTTGAATGCAAGCTGCTTTCAGAGCTGCTGAAACACCTCTACAAACGCAGATCCGCTTGAAAGAACAAGCTGAACGTCAAACTGCTTTGAGAGCTATTGAAACGCCTCTTCAAACACAGATGCGCTTGTAAGAACAAGCTCAAGCTCAAGAACAGGCAGTTAGAGCGAGAGGTACTCCAGAAAAATTGCATGTGAGAAGAATCGTTCATGCAGAAATGCAAACCGAACACCGGCGAAATTCCATGCATAACAATCGGTCCGTATTTATTGATTCTGGACTTTAATACGATCCTTCAATTGATTACCATAATCATCCGCTAATTGTAATCGGTTCGATGAGTAAAAAATGCCAGTTTTGCGATGCTTTAAAATGGAAGGATGAAACTGCAGGAATGTGCTGTTCCAATGGTAAAGTTTCGCTTACTTGGTGAACCAGGAGAGCCACTGAAAACTCTATATTCATAAGATACAAATGAATCAAAGCGTTTTTTAAGTAAAATCAGAAAGTACAACTCTCAGTCAACAACCTTCCAAATGACATCTTTTAGAGTAGACAAAGAGATAAGAATGCACGCGTTTTCACCAACTCAGGCCAGATATATCATCGAATTGGTTCACTTTTTCCAACAGATAATGAACCGCATAAATTTTTGCAAGTTTATTTTATGGGTCAAGAAGAAAAGAAGTAAGCTGTCGTTGTCAGTATATTGATGGAGTCGAGAGAGATATAGTATTGAAAATTCAAAGAACGTTTTGATAAATACTTCAAAATTGCAATAGAAAACTGGCCTCAAGACGATTATGAAATCGCCATTCATGCTTATCGAATTCCACGTGGTGAACATGAGAGGCGCTATAATGTACCGACAATTATAGAAGTTGTTGTCTTGGTTACTGGCGACTCACGCTATCTACTAGATATAGTGTTACGAGCACATGATAATACACTGACACGCGTAGCAGATACTCATAAATTTTACGATACTTTGCAGTACCCATTAATTTTTAGTAAAGGGCAATAGGGATCCCATTTTCATATTCCACAGATTAATCCAACTACAAAACAGCCAGTTCTCAATAAAAAAGTTTCCTACATGGATTTTTAGGCCTATCACATGATGCTTCAAGAGAATGATTTCAACCTCCTTCCGCGGTTGAGGCAGCTCTTTCATCAATTCTTAGTAGATATGTATATCAAAGTAGAGAGCGAACACCTTCGTTACATTTCTTTGAATCAGACACAACTACGAGTTGAAAATCACATTCACCTACAAGATGCAGTTAGCAAAGATGGTAATATTAGCCCCAAGGACCCAAGGCAAGATGGTTATGCTTCCCTCCACTTTTTTGAACAGTCTCCGCTATCTGCATGAATACACACAAGACGCTTTCGCCTACGTATGCACTTACGGTAGCCTGACCTTTTTGTAACTTTTACCTGCAATCCTTCATGGAAAGAAATAACAGAAGAGCTTATACTTGGACAAAGAGCCACTGATCGACATCACATAGTTGCCGCGTGTTTCGTTTCAAGGTTCAAAAGATCATTAATGTAATAACAAAAGGAAAAGTACTTGGAAACGTCCAGTGCCACATGTACTCTATTAAATGGAAGAAACGAGGTCTGCTACATGTGCCCATTCTTATTTGGTTAAAACAAAAGCTGCTATCCAACCAAATAGATAACATTATAAGCCCGAAATCCCGGATCCAGAACTAGATAAGAATTTGAACGAGACCGTAATCAAAAACATGATTCATGGTCCCTGTGGAGCTCGCAATCCAGCATCACCTTGCATGAAAAATGGCAAATGTGCGAAAACGTTCCTCTGGGTTCTACTAAAGGAAATAGTGCACAATGGTAAACATTACCCTTTATACAGACGAAGAGCACCTGAAAATGGTGGTAGAAGAGTTACGATTCAAACTCGCAGTAGGATAGTCAAGACTTTTGATAATAGCAGAGTTGTGCCATATTCATCTGCTCTATGTAAATTATTTAATGCTTACATTGAAGTCTACAACTCTGTTCGTGCGATTAAATATATTTGTAAATGTATCAATAAAGGGAGCGACCAGCGATCTTCAATCTGCGTAACGAAGGTGTGTTGCAGCCTCTGAATGAAATACAAACCTATCAAGCAAGGCGATATGTGAGTAGTAATGAGGCAGCATGGCGGCTCCTTGGTTTTCTATTACATGAAAGAATCCGACTGTTACACATTTTGCCGTACATTTAGAAAATGTACAGAATGTTTTTTTTAATGAGAATAATTTAAAAAAAAAGAATTTTATCTCCTCCTAACCACACTAACTCTTTTTTTCCAGCTTTGCCAGACATACTTTTGCGAAAAGATTATTGTATTCCGAAGTTCTCCGTTATTATACACGGAACAACTAAAAAAAAATGGCAACATCGCGTTCAAAATACGCCTGTTAGAAATTGGCCAGGGGTTAAATCATCGGACTCTCTTGGTTGTGTCTACACCGTCCATGTAACGAATTTTTAATGTTTTTGTCTGCTCATTTTATTGCATCATGTTCGAGGTCCGACTAGCTTTAAAGACCTTAAAATTGTTAATAGTCTAGAATGTCGAACTTATAAAGAAGCATGTGAAGATCAGGATCTGTTAGAGAATGATAACCATTAGAATGAAACTATGGAAGAAGCTGTACAATGTCGATCCCGAGATAAAATCAGGAAATTTATATCATCTTGCGGCCTTTCTAATCCTCAAACTTTATGGGATAAGTACAAGAAGGACACGGTGGAAGATATTTTGTGGCGACTGTAGCGAGTACGTACACATATGACTTTTAATGAGCACCTCTATAGCGAAACACTGATCATAATTGAAAACAAGGTTTTGACAATGGTGGGGAAGAAGCTTCAAGATTTTTCAATTCTTAGTCTACGACGATCAGACGAAAATTACTTTAATGATGAAACTGCTCGAGATTCAGGCTACAATTTCATTCAATTGCTTCAGCAAGTAGTAGAATTGATCCCTCAGTTACTTCCAGAACAAAGTCACGTGTTCCATGAGTTGTTACGTAAAACAGAATCCGGGAATGGTGCAGTTTCCTTTCTCGACACTCCTGGATGAACCGGGAAAACGGTTTTGCTAAATTTATTATTAATGTCCGTCAGAAAAGCTCAGAAAATAGCGGTTGCTGTAGCTTCTTCTGGTAGCTGCTACACCATTGAACGTACTGCACATTTCATTTTAAAATTGCCGTTGAATCTTGCGCAGGAAGATTCGCTTATCTGCAATTTCAGTAAAAATATTTCTCGAAGTAGGATGTTACGACAATGTAAACTTTAAGTGTGAAATGAAAGTAAGATGTCTCACAAAAAAGCTATAGAAGAGTTAAGCCGAACTCTTCAGGATTTGCGAGACAGTATAGATATTGTGGGAGGAATGGTAGTTTTATTGGCTGGTGATTTCGGACAAACGTTGCCGGTAATCTAGAGAGATACACCTACAGATGAAATCAAAGCCTCTCTCGAATCATCAAGCTGAAGGGTGAAAGTTGAAAAATTCAGTCTGAAAACAAATATGAGAGTGCATCTTCATAATGATGTAGATTCAGGGAATTACGCAGAGACACTATTGGAAACTGGCGATGGATGTTTGGAAACAGATACTGAAGGTTGTATTTTACTTTCAGAAGAATTTTTTAATTTGGTAGAAAACGATGTGGAGTTTATTGCTAAAGTTTACCCGCACTTGCAACAAGATTTAAATAGTGATCACTGGTTATGCGCAAGAGCAATTCTAACGCCGACAAATGAAATCGTAAGCAAAATCAACATTGACATTTTAAAAGAGGCGCAGGGAGAAATAAAAGAGTATTTGTCAATAGATACAATCATGGATACAGAATAAAGTACTTCATATCCTGGTGAGTTTTTAAATTCATTAGAGTTATCAGATGTACCCTGACATAAACTTCAATTAAAACTAAATGTACCTGTTATGTTCATGCGAAATATAGATGCACCTCGACTGTGTAATGGAACGAGGCTTCGGATCACAGAATTAGGGCAGAATATAATCTGTACCACTGTTTTATAGGTGTAGGAAAAGGGGAAAGTGTTATCATACCTTGAATCTCAATAATCCCCACTGACCTACCATTTCACTTTAAAAGACTGAAGTTTCGATTCCAACTTAGTTTTGCTGTTACTATTAACAAAAATCAAGAGCAAATACTACAGGTAGCAGGCGTGCATTTGGAAAAGTCATGCTTTTCCCATGGTCAACTATATGTTGCCTGTTCGCGTGTATCCAAAGCCAGGGATTTATATGTAATACGCCGAATTGAAAGACATATAATATAGTATACAGGAGCATCCTAGAATAATACTCTTATTCGTGCTCTTCTGAAAAAGAATTAAATGTTTTTAACGTTTTGCTAATACTTTAAACTTTTTGAAATCTTGGTAAGGAAAATTATTTATTTTTGTAGTGAGATATCTTAATAAAGCATGTTTTTAGGTTTTTAAAATTATATTTTATTTTAAAAGTTTTTAGTACCCCCCCCCAAAAAAAACCCCATAAGATAAGACTGCAATGTTTGATTATCCAAATCGGATTTTGAAAATTATGCAGAATAGCGTATTAGCGACATCAATAAATTTCGTTTTATCTCAATGAAGAAGGGCAGTATTTACTGAAATTTTACGCGGAGTGTATTTTTAACTTAAATAAGCAATAGCAACTAAAATTTTATCATGATTATCTTAGTCAGGCAATAAGGAAAAAAATCAAATTATTTTATTTTCTTTTCAATAGTCTTTGAAACTTATTTAAGGACATCAATGAGAGAGAACCCGCTGGTAAAATCTAGTAATAATTATATTAATGTTTTACGAACTTTGCTGTTTCGAATCATAGAAATGCATTTTCATCTCTTTTGCTAACGATATCATATTTCTAATACAGTTTTCTTTCAACCGCTATACTTTTACCTACGTGTTTTCTCACATTTAATTGCAATTAAAGGTTATCTCGGTAAAACAAGTTATTAACACTAATAACCTGTTGCTGCACTTAATTACTCTTGTATGATAAATATACTTATCAAAAGGGTACATAGATTTTCCTCCTATTTTATCTGCCATGTTTACATATCCTTTTAATTAAACGTAAAGGACACAATGCTAGGTATTCATTTTCATAGGCATTTGCTAATTATTTTGTGCAGGCTTAAGGGTAACTTGTTATTAGTTCTGAAGCTAACGCATCACAGAATTTTAATTTTATGAAAGGTGTCTTCAATCAAAACGGTTCTTTTTATTCATCCTCAATATTTTTCTTCGCTATTAATGGAAATATTTTTGGAAGAATGGTAGCTTAATACTTTCAGTTCATTTGCACAAAATTCTTTGAAAAGAAAAGACATTATAAACTGACTTATAAAAGTTCCGTGAAGGAGCAGGGTAAAAATAAAAATGGTTAACATCCAAGTCAAGTATAGATGATCAATCATCATTATTTAATCATCAATTTAACGCATTTTTAATTCTTCGATCGATAAAAAACTGAGATAAACTTCTCCTTATATCTTTTAATATAAGGTAACTTAAGATGCGTAGCTAATTTATTCATACTTCTATTCAACTTACCAATTTCATCTTATATCCTTCCTGAAATTTCATGTGAAAGACAGGATTCCTAAATATGTTAATGTGTGTAAACGACACGCGTTCACCATTTGAGCGATAATTATTCAATCGAAAAAGTCATTTTGTAAGAATTACTCCCTTAGTAACTTGGAATTTAGAAAATTGGATTTCATTAAAATCATATGAATGTCAGATTTAGCAAAAACATGCATAGTCTAATGAAATGATCAAGATTTCTGAAACATTACTATGAATAGTTTTAAAAAACATGCACTTACAGTTCACGCGTACTAAGTAAATGTATATGTGATGTAATTTCATTATGAGCAACTAAATAAAATGATCTAAAAATATACGGCAAAAATATAAAGATAGGTAGCAGGGACCGAAATAAGCAAGTTTTGCAATGGAATGTATGTGAGAAAATGGTCCACTGATTATTTCCTCTCACCTAGGTGGTACAGGGCGCCGTTAGATAAAATTATTCTGCTGGCGTAAATCGTTATTTTCCGGGGGAATTTGAATAGGGTACATTGAGTCACGAACATAGAGCCTCCGAACATCTTACCATTAGCCACAGCCTCATAGATAAAATGCTTGTCAGGGACAATACGCATCGACAAAGCGATGCATACTGCTTAAAATTCGCACGGGGAAAGAAGATTTACGGTAGCAGAATGCTGTTACATACTTCTAAACAAAGCCTTCTACCATCTCAATGCGCCATTTCAGCACACACAGTTTGCTACAAAATCTTCTTATTTCGGTCTCATTTTGCCTGCTGTACAGTTTTGCCAGATATTTTTGTACCACCCAGCATACCCCAGATATTTCCGTATACCTGGTGTACAATCGTATTTATTTACTTTTGTGTCCACTTCTTGTATTCTGTAATGTTCGATTAAGAGGCATTAGTTTTTTTAAGAGCAGGAAACTTAAAAATCATCTATGTCGTCGCAAGGATTCGAACTGCTACCCTCCATTTGCTAGTTGGACGTGCTATCACTCACACTTCGACAGCACACAGGAAGAAACGTGTCCACAGTTTGTTGCTGAAATGCGTAAAACTGAGTTATGTAGACCATTTTAAATACCCATAATGCACACTTTTCTTATTGTACTTAAATATTCAATTAGAGAAGTATCCTTCAGGTTTTATATAATTTAAGTAATCTTACAAAAGGATATTTAAATCTGATCCCTGCTCTTCTGCCTCTGCGGTATAAAGAGAGAACACTGAATCAGCATGGTCATCAGTTTAAATCGATTTCATATATTGTGACGCAGTTCGGGTCAGGTCAGATTAGTACAGTGGGCACCCAATATTTAACCATTGATATAGTCCAACTGCACTAACTATTTAGACCGCAACACACAGCAGGGTCTTACAAGGGAGCCACCAACTCCCTCGAAAATAATTTTGCAGTTGGCCCTTTTCGCATTTACAAATATTTAGATCAATTTGTGGCTTTCGCACTTATAAAAAATTACACTTACAAATCTCCATGTGTAATTTAAATAAAATATTTATTTGTTACAATGTATTTGTGCACAGTATCTGTTATTCATTAGTTCGTTTATGGAAAAATTCTTTTATGTTGTGTAAAGTTATTTGCTACGGACAGCAGTTTTTGTTTTGCAATTCCTTTATCATAAGATTATTTGTATAGAAATTCTTTGTAACACACCAAAATCCTTTTCAAAACGTGATAAATCTCTTTTATGGTGAAAAGCCGAAACCTCGCTACTTAAAAAATATATTACTAAGGCTTTGTAGACGAAAGAATGTCCAAAAACTGTTGAATCTCTTCGTGATATTAGCCTGATATTTTACAAAGGAAAATTGCAGAGCCGCTAATTCTTCACTCATCGCAATAACTCTTATAATGGCATTAAGCAAATTTTTAACATTAACAGGAACTTCAGAATACGACGTGCACCAACTGAAAATTTAATCAGCCTAACCGTCCTGCCGGTGACATTCATTCGTATTCAAATTCCACTTCGTTAGCAATGTCATTTACTGCCGCTGGATCAGCTGAATTATGAAGTCCGCTTGGCGATAGAACTTATTGGAAAACTATTTCGTCATTCCTTTGAGGTTGAAATTGCAGCTGTTTAGTCCCGACAACCGATATTTTCATGCCTAATGAATTTCGTCCTTCTATTGATTTATAGGAAAGCGCAGCAGATCTTCTACAAATAACGTAATTGTGGAACGTATTTAAGAATACCATTCTGAAAATGATAACTGTGCACTATTTATAAGTTAAGTTGTAATTAATTTTAGGAGATTGTGGAAAGGTGAATCCAAATCAAAATCCAGATTATTACTGATCTAATGAACTTAAAAATTCGTTTTAATTTTATACCAAAAGTTCAGAAAGTAACGATAACTCAAAAAGAAAGATAATTTTCCAATAACGTTGAAAGAACAGCCTGTTGTTGTGTAAGGGAAAAAATTAATTTATTCTGTAACGTTTCAATTACTTAGTACAAAATGCTTAATGCAATAAAATTGGTCTTTGTTTGCATAATTGGGGGGGGGTACTTTTTTGATCATTTATAAGGTCATATCTCACATTTGTCATTTTAAACATCATTAAAAATTCCCGTTAAGAAAATTTCGAAAATGAAAGATATGCACATGCTTTCACAGAAACTGTATGGTGACATTTGTAAATAGCATCGAATACATGGCCTTAAATAATTATAATGGTATTAAATAGTTATTTAAGACGATGCGTATAAAACGTAACATCATGCAGTATAAGGCGTCCACAAAGTGCCTGAATAACTTTACCCTATTATTGTGGGCACTGTGTAAGAGGTAGTGCTGTAGATTTTTGTGGTGTTATAAGGAAGGTTCTCCTTTTTTTCTGCACACCTTCGTGGTGTAACTGGAAACACATTTGACTCGTATTCAGGAGGTTCGAAACTCGAATCCCGGCGACGGCATCGTGGATTTCTTCAGTGTTCTAACAGCGAAAAATTCTTTAAAAAAAGGATTCTGCAATGGCTTCCAAACTAAAAGTTGGAGATCGATAATTCATTATCATCAGGAGTTTGTGAATAGGTCCTTTAATCCCAGTCCCCCTTTAACAGGGGGAATATGTAACATATTTTCTCCCCCCTTTCCGCATGCCTTCGTGGTGTAACTGGAAGCACGCTCAACGCGTATTCAAGAGGTCTGGAGTTTGTATCCCGGCAAGGGCAATGCACATTTTCCCCCGCCTTGCATCGATCTATGCTAATGAGTCTACAATGTTATTATTGAAAGTTTATCAAAGTTTTTCACGAACATTTTGTTTACGTCATATGAGAATTTGGGGATCCTAAAATTCTCATGTCGCATACAAGTCGAGGCGGGACAGATCGAATGTGAAATTTTGGTGTTAGATGCTAAATTACAAGATTTCGAACAATTTTTCTTCAATGAACAAACAATAACAGCCGGAGTTTACATCGATATATTGATTAATTACATTTTCCTTATAGCTGGAGAACCATCAACCAGAGTTCATTTTGCCCTAAGTTGTGTGACTTGTGTCACTTGTCACAAAAACTCTGAACTTTTCTTGTGACAGTGCGACCAGTACCAGAGGTATAAATTATTCCATTCCCTAATAACAAGCAATTAAAGTCGTGCAGGGATTTTAAGGATACACAGTATATTTTCTTTGAATACCTTGATTTTTATTTGTAGCTTTACGAAAGAGAATTCGTCTTATTTTAACCATACATATCAAGTTTCAGTTTCTCTGACATTTTTCATATGGGGTTGCAACGACAGTTTTCAGCCAAAAACATTCTTCATAAAATTAAAAAAACATAAAAGCAGTACCTTTAGTTCAGCTAGTAATCACCGCTCAAATCTATGATTTTCTGCCAACGTTTTGGTAGTTTTTCAAAGCCTTCCGCCCAGAAACTTGGTGGTCGCGAGTCCATAAAGTGATCAACTTCCTTTCGGACGTGCAGAATGGTCGACAGCTCCAGGAAGATGTAACTGCAGGTATGGAAAAAAGGTAGAAGTTCGAAGGAGCGATGTCGAGCTATATGGTGGATGTGGCAAAAGATCCCATGCGAGTCCGAACAGAGTGCAGAATGCAGACACATGTGATCCTGCATTATCTTGGTGGAACATTACCTTTTTGCCCCTTAACTAAGTTCGACGTTTTTCCTTGACAGCAGCGTCAATACGGAATAGCATCTCGCTGTACACTGTCGAGGATTTTACCAGACAGTCTCTGTGGATAGTATCACGGCAATCCCACCAGATACAAAGCATGATCATTTTATGAGTCAAATTGCCCTTTGCGATACTACCGGGTTCACCGGGCGCAGAATAACCCACTTTCTGGTTTTTGTTGTTGAAAAAGTTTCCTTTTTCATCACAAGTGACGATCCGGTCCAGAATTTTGTCCTTGCGTTGATATTCGAGCAGATTAGTGCAAACCGGAACACATCTGTTCTTATCTGCTTGAGTCAGCTCATGCGACACCCAGCGATTGAACCTGTACGTCACGTCCATGCGATGCATAGCTGGGCTAATGGATATGGCAGTAATGTCTATCTGCTTAACAAGCTCTCCAATGGTCTAACATTCTCTAATCTTCTCTGATCTCCTTCCACTAGTTCTCACAGGAGGCCTCATCAACATCAATAGACCAGCCGGAGCGCTCTGCTTCTTGAATGTCATAGTCTTTGTTTTTGAACTTTCGGTACCAAACCCTCACTGTGTCATATGACACAACATGAGTACCTAAAGCTGTACACATGATTTGGTGGCATTCTGTAGCTGTCGTTTTGGAACAGAACTAGAAGTAAATGATGGTTCTAATCTGTTAGCGTAATAGTTCCATTTCAGACCTTTTACTTAATGATAATGATATTTGTTTACAAATTTCACAACACAGTGTTCTTTATTTCAAATGCCAAAAATCGTATGACAAAATGTGATTAAACTAGTCAACGCAAATTGTTTGCGGACGAAATTTGGTGGCGGGAACCTTTCGTTAAAACCCGATATTTCTGTTCGTGTTATAATGCTTATATTAGGGCACGGTTTTATCATAACCATGAATTTTGTTTTTCATTAAAATGATATGATGACTGTTACAGGAAGCCTTTGTGCATAATTGCAATAAATAAGATCTAGACATGCCTTTGAATACGTTTATTTTGTTTTTATTCTGATACTGTGTAGAGGGCCTACTAGTGGCCGAGCGGTAAAGTCGCTGAATACGGGTAATTCGGCCCGAGGTTCGAATCCCGTGACCAACTGGCTGTATAGAAGCCCTCCTGGTTTTTCTCATGCGCAACGTGAATACAAGCCAAGTTCCCTTAGAAAGTCCTCCACGAAGGCGTCCCTCATCTTAGACAAATAATCCTCGAGGCTTTGCCGTGATACATAAATCAAACCAAACTGATATTATATAGATATTCATTCTCTTATAGTGATTAAATGCTATGTGTGTGCTGCCATATAAAATTTAAACTTAATCGATAGTCGATCATGTGAAAGCTGATCGCATTCTATTACATTATTTTCAACAAAGTACATAATTTGTTTCACTATCTTCATACTTTTCAATGAAATTCTATTTGAGGTCTAAGATCCAATTTTAAATAAATTCATAACTAGAGAACGATGAAAGAAGTTCTAAAAAGCAAATTAATAAAATCTGCCTTTACTTTTGATACGATAATGAAACTGATACTTGAAGTAAGTTTGTATCAGCAACTGAAATAACCAATTTGGTGAATTTTGGCATTCTTCGAGACTATTCAGAATAACATCAGGTATAAACATTTATGTGTTACAGGGCTAAATAATCTGAAATTTAAAAATGTTAGATAACTCGCTATTTTATTTGAAATCATTATTACTATAAAATGAAAAATTTTCCACTTTTAACATTTTCATCTTCTAACGCAGGTCTTATTTAGTAGCGTATTAATTAGACGATTTCTGTGCATTATAAGTTGTAAAAAAACTGTTAGCAACTGCAAAACCTATATTGTTATTTTTTAATACAATTAATATAGATTGAATATAAAAACGAATTTTATATTTTAATTCTGCCTGTTGTTTTCTGCTTTTGATTTTATTCTTATTGAAAGCAGAGTTTTAAACAATTAGTTTTAAAATCTCAGCGCATAACCACATCAAAGTCAAAGAAATCAAAACGCTCAGGAAAATCAAACATTAATTTGATTTTAGCAACAGAAACTTTTATGTAATTCTGTGTTTCAGAAGATTACCGATATCGATACATTATAGAAACGCTAATGTATTACCCAATTGGATCGTCATTCGCTCAGTAAAATATACCTGATTGGATGATAACTTTGAAGATTAATGAAATGAATGCTTCCAAGATCGAATGGAGTGAGAGAAAGAATTTATCTTTGTCCCAATATAGTGACGATTTTCCCAATATAGTGACGATTTTCCCAATATAGTGACCCAATATAGTCCCAATATAGTGACGGAGATAATTTCAGTTATGCAACCATGAAGTGGAAAAATGACAAAATACCAACACACCAATGTTAAGAATTTTAAAATGAGATTTACTGTCATATGCTCGCTTTCTTAGCTGATTTCCTCGATAAATATCTTACGGAAGTGTTTTGGCTGAGTATCAGTTAAAGTTGTCAGATCAGTTAGAGTTGTCAGTACCAGGTAAACATACAAAATTTAATCTGACTAGGCATCAGGATGACGATAGCTCTTGCTGATCAGTCCATGCATTAGTTTCAGGACTTAAACAATTAGTGGAAAAGATCATAAAGATTAACGTTTCATGAAATATAAATTGTTTATTTTATAGATCTGTTGTAAAACGTTCCGTGTTTATTATTGACAAGTTCTTATTTACAAATATAACGTTATTGAAACGACTGAAATTTCAAATTAATACGAAGACAAAAATTCTTATTGAAATAAGTACCAAAAGAACAGAAGTGTATACGATTATTTTATTTGCTGTTTGAAAAGTAATTTAAAAGTATTCTTTGGATCTAAAGAATTAATCTGATAAGTTTTTAGCTATAAATTAAGAAGTTATTAAGTCTTCTGAACATTCGATTTCATTTTATTTAAAATAAAAGTATTATTATAGTATTAATTATAGTATTACTGCGGTATTATTTAAAATAAAAGTATTATCATGACATTTAAAATAGAAGTATTATTTATTTAAAATAAAGTGGCAGAATTAAATAAACATTGATTTTCAGAGAGTGTAGGTCGAAAAGGCAGTTCAATGTTTATTTAACCTTTTCAGTAAATATAAATTACACTAAGAAAGAGCATTCCAATGAAAGCCATATCCACGTAATTAAGTTTGAAAACTCGTTAAGATACTCTGCATGACATGATACGAATTCTCAAAAAGAATTCTTTCTATCAAGAAATATTTTAAATTAAACTGATCTCTTTCTAAACTCTGTTAACATTAAACGATTTCTCTACTTTTTATTATTATTCACGTTGCCAATTAATGTGACAAAAGCAACAGCTCCAGAAAAAGAACTGAATGCAGTGAATAAAATTAAACTACCTTTGATAATGGAATTAAGAAAACTTTTGCGCAGATTAAAGAAGTACATTTCATTTTAAAATCTCAAACGAAAACGTGATGCGATTAAGAGGTTGCCAGTTTAATAAAAGAAAGCGCAAAATAACTGAAACTCCATTAAATCAATGATATGCTTGTTTACATGCACCTGAAGTTTGAATTTCTGGAAAATAATGTTATTATTTTTCGTATTATCAAATGTAACATAAAATACAAAATTAATTTTCTAACTTAAATGTAATCTTAAAGACTTCTAGTTTCGAGTTACAATTTTTGACCGTTAGTCTAGAAATGTTTCATGAACTCACATATTTACTTTACAAGTGACTAGCCGCTGCGCGGCCAGCCTTCGTCTGGCTTTTAAGTGTACCAGAAAAATGTCTAAAGACAACACCAAACATTAAATTTGAAAACTGCATAGAATTTTACTCTGCAGAACAATTTTATCGAAAAAGAAACAAACAACAACGAAAAAAAATGCATTACATATAAAAAGCATACAACGAAATAAGCAATATCCCTTAATACAAATATTAATTATCCTAAAAAATAAATTAACCAACTTCCCTTTGCAAAATCTTAAGAATTCAAATGGTATAAACAGAGTAAAAAATATCATGCAAAACTTTTTTATAATTAAAATTATAATAAATTCAAACATAATATTACAATGAAATAAGCAATACCCCTTGATACAAATGTTAATTATCCTAATAAAGTAATTAAACAATTTACCGTTGCAAAAAAAACAACATTTTAATTTCTTAAACTTTTCAGTCTCTTAAAAACAGTAACTTAAGAAATACGATGAAAAATTGTTGCCAAACCGAAATTTTTAAAAGAATAAAACTATTCAAAATGATGCAATTTTATCAAAAATCTATCAACAACAATAAGAAAGGAAAACTGTTGCCAAAACTACATTTTAAAATATGTGAGATGTGAGAAGTATATTCGGAAGGTTCATTTAAAAAATTTTAAAAAAATACAAAATATTATTATTTTTCCAAAATTCCTTTTCTAAAAGGAGTCAAAAGGGTTAAAGGGTTAAAGTTCAACGTGTCCAAAAATCAAAGGAAAATAAACAGCCCATTTTTTAAAATAAGTTTTTTTTAAAAAAAAATTCCGCCGAAAAGGTGTTAAGCTCACCTTCCTAAATAAATTCGTATTTAATCGATTTATTGAAATACGAAATTTATTTTAAGTTCGTAAAATAGCTAAGTGTCTACGCTTCACGACGATGTAAAAATGAAATGTATAGAGTGAAATCTCGCTTTCCTGTATCCCATTATGTCTCAAAATGACGCGATTTGGTCACAAAACATAAAATAAAAAAAATTCTAATTCGAATTTCGAAAAATTCGCTTCGAGGTGCACTGGCTCTTGTGTAGATACACCTATGTACCAAATTTCGTGGCCCTGGATCTATTAGATTACTCGCAACACGAACGAAAGACACACACA
>KK112082.1:219700-250082 GCA_000611955.2 Stegodyphus mimosarum
ACACACACACACACACACACACACACAAACACACACACTGTTTGTTTTATTATACGTAGAGATGAAGATGAATAGAGATTTGAGTACTAAGCAAATCCGTTAATTCTTATTAAATCTCTAGGTAAAAAATACTATTAAAACTGGCTAACAAATTAAGAATCAAACTTTAAGACACTATACCTCACTTCTCCCAATTAGTTTGAAATTTGCATTTCAGTGTGGCTGAGTGGAGCTGAAAATGTGACGCCATTAAAGTTAATTTAAGACCCAAATGAAAATTCGCTGAGCTCAAAGGTAGGAGCTCACTCACAAGAAAGTCTTCCAATTTCGGACACTCAGTTTTCTGATAAAAAATATATATAAATCTACTGTTCTAAAAGCATACATTAGTAAAACATTTATCTGCTAATATAGGCAGATATCTAAAATTCTAAGCAATAACGGAATGGGGCAATGTTAAGCGTATTTGATAGGTTTTTACATTTCCAGAATGTAGATTTCAAAATTTGGAAAATCGCCAAGCTGATCGATTGATGCAGCAAAAATATAAAATAATTAAAGAAGCCATAAAAATTGAAAGAAATATAATTTAGTCATTAATTTGGCCTCAATGGGCCTTCAGTTATTTTGTATTTTACAGTAGCTGAAAATGATACATTAACAAAAATGGAAAATCAGCGCTTTTAAAGTAGTCGTTTCTCAAAGGGCTCCATACGGCAAAACATGATATTTTTACCTTTCAAATTTAGCCAGTCTGTAATTGCTTGTTAAATTGTGAATTTTAAAAGGAATAAACGCAGTTATTAGTAATTATAAGCTCTGAATTGTTAATGACTAATCTATATAAATGACATATTATGAGCAATGCCCCCACCAGGACTCGAACCATGAACCTCTTGAATAAGCGCCGAGTGTGCTGACCATTACACCACGGAGCCATTCTAAGAGGGCGGGAAAAATACCTTATAATTGTAATTAATAAAATTGTCTTTAATGCTATGTATTAGGTATCAAAAATAGTTTTGTTTGTTGAGGAATATTGGAGTATTTCGATAAAATTTATATATTTCATATGAAACAGGAATGCTTATCTCAAGCCAAAATATACAAACAGGGAATCACAAACCAATGTTTAACATTTTCATAAAAGTACTAATACTGAAAACTTAAATGATTAAAAAAACAAAAGTAGCTTATTGCTTTATAGTATATTGTTTTTATCTTCTAAGAGCCTGAACTTCCGTGATTGTTCTTCTGTAATATTTATTTTATTGCCGTGGTATGGAATTTGAGATATAAATGAGAAAAATTTAAAATACCAAAAAAAATTAAACTAAATAGGCAAATAATATTATAAGCAACAAAAACAAATGATAAGATTTGTATTATGTAGCCAACAAATGTGAAATTAAAACTGCTAAACTTGATTTGATATTTATCAATAATAATAATTTGGAAGAAGAACAAAATAACCGATTAGCATTGCAAAAAATTAAAAGTTCATTTTTTATTTGTGTTTATTGTCCTTTTAAGAAATTTATTATTTGCAGCTTTTCTTAGAAGAAATGCCGAATTCTAATTATTGCACAACTTCGTTATATTGGAGCTCGCTGAGTCCTGACATTCGCAGAAACGTTCAGATGTCCAGGGCTCACTTTTCCCCGGGCAAATAATGGTTAAAATCCCTGTTACTAGCTTTGCTTCTTGGAAAAATATCAGACGGTGGGAAGGAGAGTAGCCAATCCTTGCGGTGAATCTTCTTAAAGGAGAAAGAAGATGAAACTGGCATGCGCGTTTATTCAACGCACACTCTTGGCGTAGGCATAGCAGTTTCTGCAATAATGTCTCATCTGTCTGATAAATTTCCAAATCAACTAATGTTGGGAAAATTTTATTCAGCTTTTCATACTCAGTTTCCTGATGTTTTTTCTAATTGCATATGAGCATAAAATACGAAAATTTTATTTTACCTGAAATCTAGAATTGCTTTTAAATTTAATAACATCTTTATTCTAAGAGCTTTTATTAACACCCAAATGGTTCTTTCGAATATTATGTTTTTAGCTTAACTCAGATTACATACAAATAGAAATGCCGAGGACAAAAAAAATCCTACAATTACAAGAGCTAGAAGAACTTTAATTTAACTTCTGTACTATAAAAGTTTCAGTGTAATAAAGTGAATCATTAAAAAATGATACCTCTTTCTCGATTACATTGTAAAAATTTTAATAATGTTTCTCTGGTTAGCATAGTTAACAAAAGTATTTCAAACGGCACATATTATGAATCTTTCAGGCAAAATTTCTCTGTAAATCTACTACCTATACATTAGCATACGCTTCAAAAATAAAACATAAGAAGCATTGCAGAATTCCATAAGAAAAAAAGAGTTACTGTGCAGAGTCTTAGTTCATATTAAATCGAATTCATCCAGTGGCGGAAACTACAAGAAGGCATAGATATTTGTAAGTGTATAGTATCTGTGTGGTAGGGAAGCATTCAAAATACTGAGAGCCAAAAGTTCTGTCTAGTGACAAATGGTTATGGAAGGGGAGTGGGAGACCTTCGGTGAGATTGTGGCTTTTGCCCGATGATTCGCATTTAGGAGAATCTAATGCTGGTAGGGCATATTAGCTTTATGCTCAGGCGCTGGTAAGCCAGTGGAATAAACAGGGTTGTTCTCCATCAGAATTGGGGCGGAATGCACAGTTAGTGCGTGAGATTATCTTTATAGGACCAATAAGGAAATTCTATTTTCCCGCTCATTTCTACCTTTTATACAGATTGTAACTTGTATACAGATTCGCTCGCCCTGACAGGTATGCTAATTAGCGCTGCTGGCTGCCGTATCGCTGTGCTGTGGCTCAAATCTCGAAGAAGATGTTTAGACGTTCGTAATTATATAGTGTCTGTGCGGTATGGGGTACTTAAAATATTGGAGACCCGAAAGTCTTCTCAAGTTCTTTGTTGGCAAGGAAAGAGAAGTGGAAGACCCTCGGATCCGTACCCCAAGGATTTTCGCCGTTAAAAGTGGGTCGGAGATTCACTGTTAGTGTAGATGGCGCTATAACCTGTAGTACAAAATGATGAAATTCTGATGTATTTTTAAACGAATGAAACCTCTTATATACGTGTCTTCCAGCATAAAATTAATAATTCTTAATTAAATGTAGGTTATTTAGCTAGATTTTTTTATTTATTAATTCAGTTACAAACAATACAAGACATTTTAATTACACCGTGTATATTCTTTTGTAGGAAAATTCTTTATTTTATTGAATTTTCTTAAATTTAGAGAAATTTCTTAAAATTTATTAATACTACAATTTTACTTCAGAAAACCGCAAAATTTTCTGAGAATGCCTTTTGCAAAAAGCTGCTGCAGAAAGGTTCTGAGGAAACGTAAATTGCGTTATTTTCCTATCTTCACTTATTGTCAAATAAATGCAATCTTTTTCTTTTATTTGGCATATACCACCTACTAGGTGTCAGATCAAAATATTAAATACAATGATCATAAGTATACTGGTGACTGGTGATGGAGAGCGAAGACACCTGATGTCTAACATAGATAAGTAGTTGTATATACCACGCCCTCTCCTATTCAGAGCAACACCTCTCAGGGGCAACAAGAGTGCCGCTTCGGGAGGTTTAAGTATTTTGAGCATAAGTGTTGCGTGGATAATGATTTTTACATGTGGTACCACATATAAAATGGTACATGTGAGTACCACATATACCATTTTGTACCACATGTAAAATGGTACATGTGGTATAGAGTGGCATCTTTGGCTTGCTCATAGAATCATAAAATATAATGTATATACATGTAATATAAAACTAAATATAACTTGCAATATATACATACAACATGAACTTACAATATATACATATATATGCACATAACATAATACATAGAAGTTGACATGTGAAGAAATGTAAAAATAAATAAATATAAACTAGAATATATTGCTGCTTTGCTATGCTTACATTGTTATTCTGAATTGTACAGCTGTTAGTTCATGATTAACAGTTTTTAACATTTTTTAGAATATTCATAAGTTTCATAAGTTCGTTTGCTAATCATGTTTACCTAATGTAAGCATTGAAATACATATATTTGAAGTCATTTTTGAATCTCAATTCTTTGGTAATGCTGGTGGCAACAACAAGAATGGGGATTCTCCGTGTTGCGAAAAGGCAATCCTCGTAGTATGTATATGTATTTCGCAACAGTAAAGCTATTTGATTCATTTGAATTAGTTTCGTATCAATATTTTAACAGCAAAGCTTACATAATTTTTATCTAAATATTTGAATGTTTACCAGTAAGTTTTTAACATTTATATTTTTTGTGGCATTTTCATGGTTTACGTAAATTTTTCAAGGTTTCATAATGCCAAAAGATTTGAAAAAAATTAAATAAAAAAAGTTATTTCTTTAGAAACAAAAATTAAAATATTAGATCGTCTACGTAATAGAAAAACGTAACAGATGTTTCTAAATTTTACTCCATGAGTCAAGCCGCAATAAGGACAGTTAGAAAAATGAAAACTCTATTAGAAAAAGTGTAGTAGCTGGAACTTGCAGTAGTAAGAGCTTAATTTTATATGTAAGAGGTGATAGAATGGAAAATATAGAAAAGACATTAGTGATAGGGATAGAAGACCAAAATCAAAAACGGATTCCAATTGATAATAATGCTTTTACAAATAAGGCTTTAAATATTTATAAAGCACTTAAGAATCAGTCAGAGTCGACTTCGTCAGATGAAAAAAAGGTATTTTTTTCCCGCAAGTCATGGTCGGTTTGAGATATTTAAAAAAAGACATTCTTTACATAATCTACGATTGAAAGGAGAAAATGCATCTGCTGATTCGGATACAGCACAATATCCAGCAAAATTTGCTGAAATCGCTGCCGCCAACTCCTACGCTTCTGATTAGATCTTCAATGCTGACGAGTCCGGGGTTTTCTGGAAAATAAATTATTGAAAGTATCTATCTAGCTAAATCAGCTAGTGGTCATAAGGTAACGAAAAGTCGTATAGCAATTTTTTTCTGTTGTAATGCTTCAGGTTATTATATAATAAAACCATTCCTTATTAACAAATCAAAAACACCACCCTCATTTAAAGGAATAAAGATGAATAACCTTCACTTTTATTGGATGGCTAATAAGAAAGCATGGGTCACTATCATAGCTTTCAATGAAATATTCATAACATGTTTGTCCCAGACGTCAAAAATTATTTAAGTAAAAAGGGATTGCCTTTTAAGGCTCTTCTATTAATTGATAATGCACTTGGTCATGGTCAAGATTTACAACACGAAAATGTAGAAGTTTTCGTTTTACCAAAGAATGCAACTTCCTTATTACAGCCATTAAATCAAGGAATAATTTCGATTTTTAAGGCACTCTAACATTAAACAAACCTTCAGGTATATTTTAGAACAAATGGGGAATGATCAATCTCTTACTCCTGTGGATGCTTGGAAGAAATTTACAATCTTAGATCCCGTTAAGAATGGTGGACTGTCATATACTCAGATTAAACAATCAACGCTTAACGCATGCTGGAAAGCAATATGGTCAGTTGCTGCTAAAGATGAGAATGATAGATTACCATCAGAGCATGAATATTCTCAGATTGCTAAATTGGCCCAAACTATAGGAGGAGAAGATTTTGAGGATTTAGCTCAGGCAAGTATTGAAGAAATAATGGTTGATGAAGAACTAAATGAGGAGGAGTTAGTTAACATGATTCATGAAACAAAAAAAAATCATGATGAAGACAATGATTCTGATGAAGAGCAATCTGAACTAGCTGCGTTCGCAACAACAGTCATTAGCGTAGGACTTGAATTTGGAAGAAAATTAACTAATAATTTTTTACAATATAACACGAATGCTGAACGAGCTCTCCGATTTTAACGGTAGCTTAGTAAGTGCTTAAATCACTATGTGGAGGTTTACAAAGATTTGGGAAAAACACCTTGGCAATTGTTAATTACCGATTTCAGTACAAAGTCTTGTCGGTCTGATATCTTCCATAATTCGTCAACCATTGAAGCAGAATCTTATCAAGAACGCTCAATGAAAAGGACATCATACCAATCAAGAAGAAAAGAATAATAGTTCATGAAAATTGATAAAATGTATAATAATTTTTTAATGTTCCTTACATTTTCCTAATGTAAAATAAATTAAATATGTACTTCTATTCCCTACATGTATTTGTTATTTTATGAACGAAGTAACACGTTTTGTATTTTAAGATGTCTCACTTTTGTTTTATGTAAATAAATAACTGAATTATGCACATTTAGTGTTTTTTTTATTTTACACGTTTTACATAACAAAATCCAAGATTTTGATTTACACGGTTTTGTGTGGAACCTGACTTCCGTGGAAATCAAGGGAAAGGTGTACTGCAATATGTTATGTAATGTGTCATCAAAAATTGCTAAAGAAGTTTATAGAACATAATAAAATATTTTTCAAACCTGAAAAATTTAGAGATTGACTTTCAATTTATCAAAGTATCCGTAAGAAACTAAGTTAAGATGAACGAACTCGGTAAAAGATTCACTGACGTAAAATAAAATAAAGATATAATTTCAGTTTTCTGTAAAGTTGAATAAGGTGTTACAGTATTCTCAGGCCAAACGTTATTATCTGTTAAAGTTATTTCCGATATGCACACTTAAGGGAGCCACATAAATGCAATAAACGCTTTTCTAAAGCGGGTTTGCCAAATTTGATACTAATGTAGTTTATCAATGTGCGAAAAGAAATTATGCTTGCAAAATTTCCTTGATTCTAAACTGCATTCAGACGCTTTATGCAACTCTATAAGTTTGAAGAAAATTAGTAAATTTGCTGTCCTTTAAAATATAGTTATATACACTCATGAATCCAATACCAGAAATAACTAAGAGTCGGAAAACATCTAATTTGTAAAAACATTAAAGATAAGAATTCAGTATTTTAGTATTTAAAGTATACAGTATAGATGTCTGTGTTAAAAAATGACGATTGCAGCAGTTTCATGAAACTACAACATATAATTCGGTTAAAATTAATCTTAAAAATACTTCAAATACACGTTAAAATATAAAAATGAAATTTTTATTACAATGTCTTTCGAAATAACAAATGTCATTTAAACTTGGGTTAGGCTCTTTTTGCTGGCAAAATAATGTACTACAATCATCTCTAGCTACTTAATAACAGCAAATAACCAGAATACTTCTCGGTAATCGAAAAACATACCAGATCAGAATAAGAGCTGTATTAAATGCATTCAGAAAAATAAAAATGTTTTTATTACTTTCTTTCATCTCTAGAACCAACGGTTTCTGAAATATTTTGACAGTTTAGTAAAGTTTGATTAGAATTTACGTGTGGCACATTTATTTCAATTTCCTTTGTTCAACAGTTAGATTAAAAGAAGTGTTTACTTGTCGAGAGTTTTGCTCTTTTTATAGAAGAATCTAACAAATGGGAGTATTTCCTTTGTTTTAAATGAAGTATTGATTTCAAAACCCATTTCAAGCGATTCCTTACTGGCTTTCTGTGGATATTACTTCTAAAAAGAAAATTTAAAGTTGAATAAAAAAAGTGATTTGAAAATGATCAAATAGTAATTTTTCTTTTACAGTACATTTCCTCAATTAGTAGAAAGTGCAATAACCCGAAAAAGTTTTGTGTTCGATATTTCTGTCCTTGAAATTTAATAAATCTTGTTTTACTTTAAATTGATATCTGAGAAAGGAAAATTCATGGACGTCTAGTAATGAAAAGCTGCGTTTGAAAGTAATGAAAACGCCTACAAAGAATCTGTATTATTAATTAAATATACCTTTAAATATAAGTTAGTGTTTCCATCAATAATTTTCTAAAAGTATTCTTCTGCATTTGAACTAAACGACAGTGATTGTATGTATATGCAGAGCACCAGAGGAGGGGACTCTTTGACCTGGTTGCTCGCGGTTGCCTTAACACAGTTTATTATTACCCCAACCTCCAGAGGCTATCCGAGGGGCCGCCACTCTCCGCTGTCAAAGCAGTGGGGCTTTAATGTTACATAAGCACGCTTATAAAAATTCAGTACAGTGGTGGATATCAAACATTCACCAAAAATCAAAGTCGCAAGGTTGACATCGCCGTCCCTCTGCATTGACTGAGGGGAGCCCATCCCACCTCGGACAACCTTCAAAATCAACCATGTAACGTCCCCACAACGAAGGGGTAGACGAAAAACTAACAGCCGGTCCCTGCCAAGCCTGAACCTACCACCGAATAAACGATGGCTCTAGTCCTGCGAAGGCTGTTTATTTACCCTAGAAGTCTAGGTTGTCTAGCCATTAGTATAGACAGTTTACTGGACAGAACTCCAGGTCTCATCCATAGAATGGTCGATTCCGGAAATTCCTCCCAATCGATAGTGTCCGACATAATCAGCCCAGACGAACCTATTTACCAGCGGGGGCCACAAGGAGGCCTATGTCGGACTGGGACAGGAAAGGCTATATATATGTCTCTGCAAGTAGCTCTGTTGCTGAATATTTTGTGTTAGCCACTTATTTTAATTTATATTAATATTCTAGACTCAGTTGCTGTGTGCAGTAGATAAAGTGGATTTAGACTGATTTTCTTTCTTACTTTTTAGCGACAAAATCACTATTTCGTCTTTAGTAGGGTCTACATTTTATGCTCCCAAAAAGAATGAGACTAGAAGTTCACGCTAAGCTTTAGAATAAAACTAGGATTCAAAATTGGCAGGTGATTTACTATTGAGCTACAGAAGCCGGGAATAATACTCATTCACTTTTTAACTTGAAGATTATATTAGCAATGTTTCGATCTTGAATTTTTCCATCTCTGATGAGTTCTGTTTGCTTTTTCTCCTTTCTGTTTGCAGTGTGGTGTGCCTAGTTCAAGCACAGTAACTAAGAAGCCTTTACCGATCAGATCATTCTCCTTTATTCAACGTACGTTCGAAAAAGCTGTTCTCTGGATGCAGTTTAAACTGAGGGTCTGTAAGATGGTTATTCTCTATAATTTGCAGATATCAGTAACTGAGTTCGAAAATATCTGCTTTGAGATGAGATTCGTCCAATTAGAACTTGACGGAGTTATTTGACTGACGTTAACGCTGTATTACTCATGCTGACTCGGTGGACTCATTGCAGTTATGTTTAGCCTTGTACATGTATTTATTCAGTCTCCTACATGTTTTTACAAACTGAATATGCCTGCTTTGTATATGATATTCTATTGGTATTCAAAACTAAGTTCTAAAATTATATTTCCTCAATGTTAATGATCCCTCTAGGCGCGACTCATCTAATATTTCTCTATATTTTCTGTTTTTTTTAAATATTGTCTTTGCTATATTGGCAATTCATTGGAGAAAAGGGAGCCTAATGCATTAAATCTACTGTTAACAGTTTTTACTGATGCGCCGTGTGCTAGCATTGACATTTAAATGCTGAAATGTAATTAAAGGAAATCAATAAAATGTCTTTATCCTTTTTTGCTTTTAAAGACACAAGCTCATATATATATATATTTCTATTTTTTATTTCTGTCATGAAAACTGAGTGCTTGTATTGAGCGTAAAGACTTTAAAAAAACAAAACTGCACAGACAAAAACAATATTGACCATGACAGTAACTTACATTATTCCTCCAAAGAGTTACTCCAATACTTATGTTTTTTTAAAAAATATCGGAAATAATGGAATTTCCAACCTTTTTCAGAAAAACAATTATTAGTTCATTACGTATAACGGTTCCCTCTCATTCTGATTATTTTACAATACAGCTTTACGTTAGTTTGTTAACCATATTTTTAACTTGATTTATTATATGCATTGATCTGAATGAAACACCAGATTCTAAGTCATAACTTTTAAAGAAATTATGTATGGTGTAGAATGCAATGAAACTACATTTCCTAACTGGAAACTGAGATCGGAATTCTTTGTCTTTCCTGCATTGCAAAGTAGTTTTATGATAGTACAGAAACGTGGATTTTAGAGTCATCATTTGTAAGCACTACGTAATTTATCTTACTAATAATAACTGAAAATGGATATTTTTATAGGACTTTTTTTATAGCTCAGGATTTGAAGGCTATCTAGTCTAGTCTAGTCTGGAAATCTATCGCCGGGATACCACATAAGATGCGGTGTATCCGGCTCACTGAAGTTTGCAACAAAGTACTCCTAATGTAGTTTTCCTGACAAGTAAGCAAGATAACTGAAGCAAGAGAGAAGAAAGATGAGAGTAGAGAAAAGAACAGGGGTGCCAGACACCGCAATGGAAGGAACCAAGACCAACGATGAAGAGAATATCCTGACAAGTCATAATTCATAAGCAAGTGCTATGAGCACATAGCAAAATACAATAAATCAAAATATAAGGAATACGTAAACAATAATAATGAATAACAATTAAGAGTACATGAAACACTGCAAAAATAAGGAATAAACAATAATAATGAATAACAATTAAGAGTACATGAAACACTGCAAATTCAATAAATCTTAGAACATACTTATACAGTAATAGATGAAGTTAATATTTACATATATACACTGCAGCAATAACTGCAAAGTTCAGTTATTAATTTGGGAAGTTTAGGTCCCTAGTCAAATGTGCCGCAAGAGGTCTTAAGTTGTATTCTTCTTCAAGGGCTACGTAGTCAAAAACTGAGAATTTATTTAGGTGTACACATCTTAGTGCCTTTTTAAAGAAATTTCTATTTAGTCTGTGTAAATATTCATTCAGGTATTCAATCCTGAGATCCTTATGCAGAGTTTCATTCTTGACGTAGAAATGAGCGTTCGTAATAAGTCACAAGGCCTTGTTTTGCAATATTTGTAATTTTTCTATATCTTTTTTAGTATAGGTGGCCTAAGCTGGAGAGGCATAAGTCAGGATTGGTCTAATGATTGCGATATAAATGTGCCTTTTCTTGGCAAGTTCTAAATTTGATTTAGAGCCGATTAATGGTACCAGACTAGTTAAGGCAGCGATTGCTTTCCCTTTCAGAATGTTAACATGTTGTTTCCATGTGAGTTTCTCATTTATGATAATTCCTAAGTAGGTTGCATGCTTCACGACGGGTACCACTGTACCAAAAAGAATCAATCTCTCCGTGACTGGCTTCCTAGTTCGTGTTCGTCTAACGATGAGAAGCTTGGACTTTGCCGCGTTAATGGATATTCTCCATTTTTCACACCATTTTTCTATTGCAGGCATGAGTAGCTGTAATTTTTTCACTGCATAGTCAGGACTTATAGATCTAGTTGCTATAGCGGTGTCATCCGCATAACATCCGAGGTAATGGTTCGTAGTAATTCCGTCTTTTGGGAAATCAGCCACATATATGATATAGAGAAGCGGGCCTAAGATAGAACCCTGGGGGACCCCAGCGCCCAGCCTTTGATGTCCTGAAGTGTCGCTGCCTACGGAAACATAGAAGGTTCTTTCTCTGATAAATGAGTAGATGAGATGCACCAACTCTCTACTGAAGTTGAAATTTATTAGTTTATAAATAAGCCCCTCATGCCAGACGCGGTCGAATGCTTTCGCCACGTCCAGCATGAGTAAGGCGACAATTCGTTTGGTGTGCAGCGCCTCACTTAGATATTCTGTCAGACGGACTAACTGCTTAGTTGTAGACAGTCCTGCTCTAAAACCGAATTGTTGCAATGGCAAGATATCCAAATATGGTTGCATTCTTTTTAATATTATCCGTTCGAGAATTTTTCCAAGGCCTGGAAGTAAGCTAATCGGCCTAAAACCTTCTGTCCACGTACAGTCCTTTCCCGGTTTCGGGAGCAGAATCACCTTTGCTTTTTTCCAAATATATGGGAAATATGACAAGTCCAGACATCTATTTAAAATTTTTACATATCTCAGAAGTACACAGTCCGGTAGATATTTGATTGTGAGATTTGTGATCTCATCAAAGCCAGGTGCTTTGCGCACGGGCAGACGTTTTACGATATCCTTAATTTCCTGCAAATTAGTATGCTCTATCCTGTTAGGAGCAGGTTCTATCATCCAGTTTTGTACATAGTGTCGGACTTCATATACAAAATTTATGTCGCAAGGATCTTCGTGGGGTGTGAATTGATGAGATAAATGTTTCGCTAAGACTTCTGCCTTATCCTTGTCCGTAAGTGCTATGACTTGATTCGAATAAATTGGTTTGTTTACCGTCCGTTTTGACTTAAGTCTTCTTGCAAAGGACCAGAAGCGTCTCTAGTATTATTAAAGGCAAGTATTTTATCCTCCCATAATTCTTGGTTGTAATTTATAATATCTGTTTTAATTTCCCTATTGAGTTTATTTAAATTGATTTTCAGCCTGGGATCCCAGGTTCGATTCCACCGTTTTCTCATTCGGTTTCTTTCTTTGATCTTTTCCCTTATGAGTTTTGGGAGTAAGCCTGCATATTGCTGCGCTGGAACTTGTTTAGTTGCATTTTTATATGCATCTTTAATATCATTAGTTATCTTATGGACTTCCATTTCGATGGCATTCGCGTCATGTAAGTTTATTTCTGATGGTTCAGATTCTGATAGAAGGTAATCAAAAATTTCCCAGTCCGTCTGTTTCTTCATTTTATTATTTAATATTTGTGACGTGCCCAAAGTAATTACTACAGGTACATGGTCTGATGTCAGATCTTGCAGAACTTCTAAACACATTGGGATGTCTGCGGTTGATAGGACTATATCTAAAATGTAACCCCTGCCTGGGTTACTAGGGAGAAATGTATAGTACGTCGGAGCATAAAAATATACAGGATGATTTAATATGTATTTTAAAAGAGCTGCTCCATTTCTATTAGAAAATCTACGCCCCCGCTCTCTGCTTTTAGCATTTAAGTCGCCTGCAAGAATGGTGGGTTTGTCCAGAGGTAGAAGTTCTTCTATGGTTTTCTCTTTGATGTATCTGTGTGGCGGATTATCCAAGGCCGTAAAGTACGCAATTCCATAATCTGGTAATAGAACTGAGACTGTAACGGCTTCATGACCATTCTGCCGATCTTCCTTAATTAAGCACGATTGAAGTGAACTCTTTACTAAAATGGCCACTCCTCCGCCACTGTGTGTGAGCCTGTCACAGCGGTAACTTTTATAGTTTGATACATTAATTCTATTATTTGGAGTGGCATGCGTCTCCGTCAGGAGTGCTATATCAATAGCCTGTGCATGTAGAAAATATTCAAGTTCATTAATTTTATTAAAAATGCTATGGGCATTCCATGTCACTAACTTTATTGAAGCTCTCGTATTAATTCGAGGGCCCATTATTTGATGTAGTGTTTGTCTTGGTTTCCTGACTAATTTTTGTTATTTCTCTCATTTGTTGGGAAATTTGGAATCCAGCTGTTTTTATAACAGCGACCAACTCTGCCAGGTCAGAAAAGACCTTTTTCGCTTCAGTAAGCGTGTCAGAGTATAAGCCCGAGTATAAGGCCTGCGCATAACTCTTATTTTCAATTACTCGATTTGAAGGCTATACACGTGCTGTTTCATTAATATACACTTATGTCAGTTACAATTTTTAATTTATTTGCAATCAAAGCAAAATTTAGAAGTGCTATGTGTACCTGAAAAGAAAATGTATAAAAATATTTCAATACGAATGAGATCACTTCATTCTTTTCAAGCAACAACCAATTCGTAAGAAAAATTTTTTTGCCAAACTAGAAAGCACAAACTTTTCGCACTTAATGTTAATAAGTTTACGTATGACTTAGTGGTTTAAATTTAATGTAATATAACAATTGTTTTTTATCATCAATAAACCAGTTAAAGTGGCAATAACATATTGCGCCAATTATCCCAACTGAAACAAAAAAGTTGTCAACAGCAGCTATTTATATAAATTGCTGACATTAACGAAAAATTGTCGACATACAATGACGTCATTTGCAATTGTTTGCTTTCTTCAGAGTCAGAATATGACATTATATAACAATAAAAAAAATTCTGAAAGGTTTCAGATTTTAAATTACGTCTCCAAAGGGGCGTTTTTTAAACATTTTGTATGTTACTTTTATTTATTGAATATCATGTTCTTCGCATTTAAACCATAAAATTCAGTTAAAGAACAATATCGCAAAATAATTTTAAACTGAGCATATCTTTAGAATTTCCTACACACAGTCTCACGCGCTGCAGATAAAAATGTTTTTTCTGTACAACGTTGCCATTGCCCGCTTTTAAATCCTTGAGTTTCTTAATAAAATTCGTTAAAGTTTTACAAAATATGAAATTGTTAATAAAACAAATTCCAAATTTTAAAGTTAGGCTTCCAGATGCCCATATTCGCAGCAGGATTACGGCATTCAAAATTCGATGGCTTTAGGTACCGTCATTTTATCACAATGTGAGGAACATACATACATTTATACACATTCTTCATTATTTAATTTCTTTAAATATAATACGGGGCTGCAATATTTTGTGGCAACAGTTTGAAAAGTGATACAGACTTTTAATGTTTCCGACGCAAAATCGCAAAACGAAAATAATAGTCCTTCAGGGGCAAAGCCCCTTTGGACTATATATTTAACGTTTGAATGTTTTTATTTTATGGTAAAACTTAGAAACGTTTTATCAACAAACTCTACGATTTGAAAGCGCGTAGTGGCAATACTTTTCGAAATAAAGCATTTTTATCTCCAACGCTCCAGATTGTTGCCATTTGTAAAAATGAGTGCGAAAATTAGTGTTTTAGCAGTTTTTAATTAATATCTCGGCTGATTAAAGTCGTGCGAGGATGAAAATGGCCGAAATGTCTTCACACGAATTCTTGGAATCCGGGGGTACCTATCTCGAAATTCAACTTCCCACAGCTCCGGAGGATATAATGCCACAAACTAACAAACAAACAGATAGACGCATGCAGACTTTAATTGTATAAATTCCTGCGCATAATCGTATGGAAATGAATTTGGATGAAAGCTATTCTTATCCAATTGTTTAAACATATGATTGGAAATTTATATTTAGAAACATTGTAAACATTAGATCGAAATAATGTTTTTGCATTATTTTATGTCACGTTTATCGATATACGAACATTTAGAATATCCTGAAAGCAGAATGCGAATGACCCTTAAAATGTTTATTACAAAACTTAGACATTCCCATTACAGTGACTTAGAATTCACAGTTATTGTTGTAATACTTCCGTAATGCTATGGCATTCCCATAACTTCGTATAAAAAGAATAAGAATGCACAGTTATGAAGTAATTTTCTTTTAAACAATAATTTTTTATTCGAATAAAATTCCACTTTAAAAGAAATTATATCAGTAATTAGAAGAAGAAAATGAATGTTTACTTCCATAATGATTTTCAAATCTCCAAGAAAACATGTTAAATTTAAATTACTTTTGAATAATTTGTAAGATCCACTTGTCCGTCTTCTGTTGTGACAGCTGAAACATGTGTAGAAATCACACAGGAGAAGGGTAAAGAGAACCCTTTATTAATTGTTTTAAAATTCACAGTGCGTCGAATTGACGCTAACACACTACGCCTCACTCGGGCGGTAACTCAAATAACAAGAACTATACTAAAGCTGCAAAGATAGTAACAAGTAGTAGAATTGCTCTACAGGGTTCAGATAATCCTGTTTCCTAAAAACCGCGTTTAATATCTAGTAGCAGCAAAATAATAGCTGTTACGCCGCATTAACAGCAATAAATGCAAAACATAAGCTCACGCTACAAAAATACAGCGTTCGTCCAAACTCTCTAACTTTTCCTTCTAGTACTCAGTATTTAAAAGTTTTCTCCTCAAGGTAGAACTTACATTACTTCACATACGCGTTACCAAATTTAAATATTCTGGCATTGACAATTACGGGAAATGAAGGCTTATAGGAAAGTAATTATTATAGGAAATTAATTATAGAAAAGCATAAAATTAAATGTAACGCGCTGGTTAAAATAACTATAAATCCCTACAAACTGATTATTAAAATTTGACACAAGTTACATTCAATTAGTATTCACGAGGGTTAAAAAGCTGAATGCATTTCGAGAGACAGAAGAAGTGCTCACGTTTTCAGAAATAAGGATTCAAATACTAATAAGTAATCCTCTTTTAATTAAACTTTTTATTGAAAAACATTAAAATTTAGGCAAAAAAAATTGTCTTGGTTTGGTGCACACTTTGAACAAAATTATCAACATCGAAAGCCAATCTGACACAAATCCTTCTCATTAATCTGTAGAGACAATAAGTATTTTTTTTTGAAAGAGGACAACATGAAAAATGAGTAATGCCCTCGCCGGGACTTGAACTCCGAACCTCTCGAATACGCGCCGAGTGTGCATCACGGAGGCATGCTAAGAAGGCGGGAGAAATACCTTATATACTCCTCCTTTTTTAAAGAGCGACTGTGGATTATAGGACCGAATCGACAAATCCTGGTGGCGAGAATCATCCTCCACCACCTTTTTTCTTTAGTTCGGGTGCCACTGTAGAGACATTAGGATTTATTTCGAAGCAGGAGAGATGAAAAATGAGCAATGCCCTTCCCGGGATTCAAACCACTGACCTCTCGAATACGCGCCGCGTGCCGAGTGTGCTACCACTGCACCACAAAGGCCTGATAAGAAGGCCGGAGAAATATCTTATAAATCAACTTCAAGGAAACACACTTTTGTCTGATCGCCCTCGAAATCGATAGACATTTGTTCTTTTCTTTAACGATTGCGGAATATAATGCCTTCTATTAAAGGTAAAAGAAAGAAGAGCCCGATAGAAATTTATGAGCTAATATTGTGGATATTCTTAATTATTTAAAAGTCCTAAAATTCAATCTTCAATCAAAGTTCAGTTTTGCAGAAGAACTTAAAGTCCTTTGAAAGGAAAATGAGATAAATCCCCCCTTTTGAAGAAACGAAACAGTTCGGCGATTGATTGATTACCTTTGATAGTAAGGATTGAATGCTTAACTCAGTCCTTAACTCAGTGTACTCCTTAACTCAAACTAGCACATTTTTACAGAACAGAACACTTTAACAATGTATAATTTGCTCATTCAAGAAGATATATATATATAGATACTAGCTGATACCCGCCTGCTTTGCTGGGCAGATTGTGAACCTAGACTTCTTATATAAACGAAATACCTAATTTCGAATTAATGATTAATGTAATTTTTTTAAATTTAAAGTCGAGAAATATAGTGCCAGTCAATGAATCTGTTATACACAAATTTCCCCATCACCCATGAGGTACTGTGTACTGGGATGCGTCCCCATTATTTAAGTGGCGGGATCCCCAGTAGGCCTACACCACGAAAAATTGCCAACATAAAACTAAGGACATAGTTTGAGAATTTTTTAAGTATTTGTTCATTTTTTTAATTTATTAAATCAAATTTTTTAATCAGTTATAATTATTTGTCCTTGATTTTTTATGTTTGGCAGTTTTTATAAATAACAACAATATTTTTATTTTTCATCACGATAATTTATTTCTCTTAATAATAACATTTATTTTCAGCAACTTATGATAACAGTTAAATATGTATAAAACTGTCAAATAATGTACTTAAATTTATAAAACTTCTCTGTAGACAACATTCTTTGTATGTTTTTCTGGTTGAAGAATGATGAGATCCTCAGGTGAATTTACTCTTGAACACTCCCATGAGAAAACAGTCATTTTGTAAAACTACACCAGCTAATTTTAAACTCTGCCCTTGTGCTTTATTAATAGTTATCGCAAAGTAAACTCTAATCGGAAACTGCAAAGGCTTAAATTCAAAATGATAACTTGAAGGAATTAGCGGTATTCTCGGAATGAATACATTTTCACCCTCATAATTTCCTGTAAAAATGGTCGCTTCTATAGCGTTTTTTTAGAGTTTTCACTTTGAATCTGGTGCCATTACATAATTTGGGAGGATTCAAATTACGCAACAACATTATGGCATACCAATCTTTAGATAAAGAATATGAGGCGGTATGCCTGGTGGATTAAGTGTAAGCAGAAACTCCACAGGATAATAAACAGTATTTTCTACTTCTGTGACCGTATCCAGAGACTCATACTTCATCTGGTCAGTTGTTAGTTCTCTGGCATAAAGGCGTTAATTCTATCTGCTGATTCATTTGTTGGAGACAGAATTGCTCTTTCTTTCAACCGCAATAGACTATCTAGTGTGGCATGTTCAATATTAGGGTATATTCTATCAGTCTAAGTTATCAAATCTGCCACAGTATTATAAAGGTTACTTGGAATAACTATCTTTTCTTCTTGCTCTGCTATATTTCCGTTCCTATGTCAACCAATAGTTAGGAAAACGTTTTCGCTCTCAAGTCATTATGATCAGAGACCCTCATGATAACTTTTAACGATAAGACTTCTATAATTGAAATTGGCCATAAAACGGAAGATTTTAAACAGACTTTAATTTCATCTGCGCTTGTCCCTCGTAGTACAACAGGCAAAGTTTGTGTAAAGTCACCAGCTAAAAGCACAGTCAATCCGCCCATCAGGTGATTACTCCCTCTGATGTCCTGAAGTCTCAAAAGCCTCAATACCTTTACTGTGGGCCAAACCTAAGCTCGATATGTATACCAAACGTTTATTGAGTAAGAATTAGTGACCTGTGGTGGTATAACAAAAATCAAAAATCCGTCTCGGACAGGAGTTACGTAAAATCCGTTCTAAGTGCGCGTCTACATCGTGGCATGAGTAACTATGCAAAATTTCATGCCAATCGAGTGTAAAGTTTCGGAGATTTCGTGATGAGTCAGTGGTATTTCGCTTATATATATATAAATATAGATATAGATAGATAGATAAGCATAGTACTGTTATAATGTATCATTAATAAATAATAATAACAGTTATAATGTATACTGTCCATCTGTGATTGCTAGTGCTTGTGATGGTATAACAAAAATCCATTTTGGACAGGATTTACATAAAATCCGTTCGTGCTGCGGATCTACATCGTGGAATGAGTAACTATGCAAAATTTCAACTCAATCGAGTGTATAGTTTCGGAGATATCGTGATAAGTGAGTGGTATTTCGCTTATATACATATATAGAGATTTATATAAAAAAGTGTTTGTCTCAACACAAAACTGCAAAGTCTTTATTTGTCTACGCTAGTTTGAAAAGACAAGGTTTGTTAATTGTACTGCAGGGGGAATGATTGATGTTAACTGAGGATGGAACAGTAAGTAAACTGAAGTGTAACTCCAGATTTCAAAATACTTGAAATATATTCTCACAGTCTTTTGATAAAGGGCATTTCATGTCTAAAGTTTTCGCTGTTTATGTTGTTTTATCCAGACAAAGTTCCAAAGTCCAAAGTGAGTTATATCGATATTAACTGTGAGACTGCTAAAATTGCAATCCGATTTGGAATCCTACAGTTCTCGAAATATCAGTTTAGTTCTATTTATCTTTACAGATTAAATGTTCAGTTATTTTAATAAGCGCTAACATCACCTAAAAGTCATCCGATCAATTTCTATTTTTAAGTTCAGGCTGCAGTCATTCAAATCAAGCGTACTTGACAGTTGCTCTCCGCTTCTGCACATCAAACAGACGTGTTTTCCTCATCTTGCGATATTCAGGTATAGGCAAATCAAAACACCTTTTCTGCTGCTTAGTTCCTTGTTTATCTGCATAAATGCAGACGATTTCTATTCTCTATCATTTTTAGGAGAGATGGCCTTAATGGGGGCTTTCTAAGTGATTTTGTTCTTATTCACATTCCGCATGCAGAATGTATATAAAAGGTCAAGAAAGTGAATAAAAGCGGGAGTCCATTGTGTTCTATACTGTATGTATGCCAATCAGATGACAGACAAAAATCAGGTGTCACAGGAAAACAAGTAAACATTGGCAGTCAAAGCTATGTTATGAAGTTGTAGTGCCTAAGCATATGAGTAGAAAATGATCTGGTAACTGGAATGAAGTTGAAGTTAGTGTAAGTCTGCCTTTGAGGTTGACGCTCAATCTGCAGATGAGCAGCATAGAATTGGCCTTATAATTCATTGGTATATCCTTCTCTTCTTGTTAAAAGAGAATAAAGAGTATTTTCCTAGAAGTGAAACACATTGGTTGACGATACCAAAGACTTTTCCTATGATATGCTTAATTTTAGAAAGTGTATGAATCTCCAGTGAATTTAACCCCTTCAGCTGCTAAGAATAGGAATGGCGACTAAGTACTTTTATTCAGCGGTCTTCCCAAGTCATAGTGCTCTCTTCTTGCGTTTAAAGGCTTTGGAAATATAATAAACATTTATTATATTATGCATAGCTTTCACTTTGAACAAAACCATTGTTTGTGAGCAGTTCTTAAATATCAGGAAATGAATTTGAGTTCCAAAGCATTTTTTATTAGAAAATATTCTTTTCATCAAATTTTGAACAGGATTATTGAAAATATATTTTAAAACGCATCTGAATACCATTTTTAAAGAAAATAATTATAGAAAAATCTATGTGAAAAATCTTCGTTTGCAAAATCAATTTATAGCACATGAAAGCATTCAAAAGTTGTCTAATCTGGCATTTCCTTTTTTTACTTTTCACATTCTAGCTGTCAAAGTCTCCTACAATGTAAAAGAGGTTTTAAATTTATTTCCATATCTTTCAAAGTTAATCTAAATAATGACACTAATTTAAAATACATTACATTAACCTAATATTACCATTCAACATTTTTTTTTTAGATCTTAATGTTTGAAATATTTTAGCATTAAATTGTGAGCAGAAATCTTTAGCCATAAAGAAATTTATTCCTGCTTTTTATTACAACGTAAACTAAAATTGATGATGACAGGCGTTATAGAAAGTTTTAGATTGATAGCTCATCAGGACGTTTAATGGCACGATTTATAATGTTCTATCAAGATTTATCGTTTGGCGTTTGCAAACTATCGACAATCTTATCTCCACTTATCAGCGTCTCTGATCGACTTAACGACAGAGAACATCTTTTATTTTTTCGTATGAAACTTAACGATAGAAGCAATCTGATCAACGGAATTTTAGAACTTTGCACTGCAGCGTATTTGATATTCATTTAAGTTCTATTAATTGTACGACAATAGAATGAATGAAAGTATCCTTGTCCAAGAATAAGGTTGCACACAAGAGCTAATCTGAATTTATTAACTTAGAATTAATTTTACTTCACAGGCTCTCATTTTAGACTTGGAGATAATTACAGAGAAACAATTATTATATACTTGCATTTCTAACACACATACATTTCTAACACGTACATGTGGTATAATTTGTAAACTTGAATTCATAATTTTGAGACATAAAGAAGAAACTTGCAGTAATGGCGAATTAAATATTTCCTTTTCATTTTGGCTGACACTCATTTTTAAGACAACACAAATAAATTGGCGCAATAATGCACTGTTTCTTGAAGAATTGTTGCCTTACTGATAAAATTTTGAATTATAATTTTGAACGCAGATGAAGCAACAGGTTAACCATCAAAAGAAGCAAAATGTGATACAATCAGAATGACAGCTTTGATCAAAAGCAGTCAAGTTCCACAATTTCCTGTTGGTTATAAAACATTCCGACACTGACTGTTTGAGTGTCAGTTTGCAAATGATCTGCGTCATTAGCGTTATGTAAAGATCATATAATTGGATTAAACTGAAAATGGCATACTAGTTTAGTGAAATTTAGCACACTCGCTTGCAAAATTAATAGAATTGCAAACTGTGTCTATTTTTATGAAATGTATTGAACTATAGGTACTAATTAAGCCGCCGAAGAATTTTGCGAACATTCTAAGTCGAATACATAACGGTACAAGAGCGTGTCCGCGGAGTTGCGATTGTGGAACGGATATTAAAGCACGAAGGGTTTTCCGCGATTTTTGTGCTTGTACTTTTTCATGACATTTGCGGTGTTTCCGGTAAGCTGGGTAAATTTTACAAAGGTCAGGTAAAATGAATAGCCACGAAGTATTGATGACGTAATGAGATGGAGAATTATTGGTAGATTGGAAGCAGGCCAACCGCAAACGCAGGTGGCTACAGAGCTCCGGGTAGCCTAGTTTCGTCTACAATTTTAGGACACTGGATTTATGACAAGAAGCCCTGAACAAGATGCAAAAAGATCCAAAACAACGAATGAGGATCATTATTTGACATTTTCAGTTTAGCGACATAAGACTGCTAAAGCTTCACAGATCTCACATGAGCTGCATGCTGCCACTGGAGCTCGAGTGTCACTGCCTACAGTTGCCTGAATGCTTTATTAGTTAGGGTTGTACGCCAGAAAACGCTTTTTCCGTCCCTCTCACTACAGCATACAAGAGCGCAAGACAACATGTGCCTTGAATCAGGCTTCAGTGGAGCACTTTACTCTGTAAATTTAAGTCGAGATTCAGCCTGGACGTTGATTTTCGGTATACCTGTATCTCAAGACAGCCTGGAATACGATAGCATCCCTTCCTAATCAAGAAAACGTATCATTACGAGTGTGGATGTGTAATGGTTTGGGGAGGCATTATATTGGAGGGCCGCATAAAGTTATATGTGTTTGAAAAGAGCTTCCTGGCTGCTGGGAGGTATAGAGAGGATGTAGAGACATTAGGAATTTTTTTCGATGCAGAAGAGGTGAAAAATGAGCAACGCCTTCGCCGGGAATCGAACCACGGACTTCTCGGTTACGCGTCGAGCATGCAGACCACTACACCACGAAGGCATGCGAAGAAGGCTAAAGAAATACCTTATATACTCCCTCTTTTAAAGGGCGACTGGGGTTTTTGGGCACCCAATCGCCAAATCGTGGTGGTGGAGAATCATCATCCACCACCTTTTTAGTTCGGGCGCCAGTGTAGAGACATTAGGTTATTTGATGCAGGAGATATGAAAAATGAGCAACGCCTTCGCAGGGTATCGAACCACAGACCTCTCTGTTACGCGTCGAGCATGCAGACCACTACACCACGAAGGCATGCGAAGAAGGCGGGAGAAATACCTTATAAGGAGATCTTAGACTTGTTCAAATTTTCAGGGTCAAAGTTGATCCTAGGTTTCTGTTAGTGGACGACAACGGTGGTCCACATAGGCCTCAGTTGGTCGACGATTACCTGTAAAGTGAGGATATTATCTGCATGGGTTGGCCTGATAGATTTCCTGACCGTAACCGTATAGAGCAGTCTTGGACACTTTTGGGTGGGCAATTGCATCTCGCCGTCCACCTCCGAGAACCATCCAGGATTTGCATATTGTCTTGTTATAGGAGTGAGATCGACTGCCACAGGGATTACTCAGTACTGCCTCCTTTTCAGTATGCCATCATGTTGTGCGATCTGTGTGGCTATGAAACAAAAGGGACCATTACCTGTATTAGATTCATTTTCAATACGATAATATGAATTTTGAACATCCATGTAGTATGAGCTTTACTTATAACTATGAGTACATGAATTGACTTTTAAATGGCACATTTCGTTTTCTGTTATAAATGCATATTCATGCTAAATTTCATAAACATCTGTCCATAAGGTTTTCAGAAATTCGAGATATGCACAAATTCTCTTAGTGTTGCAGAGTGTATAAGAAGGTATTGTTTTCAAGATCTAAAACAGAAATAACCAAAGTAAAATTTAGATTTAAGAAACTATTGCAAAATAAAGTTAGTATTTTGATTTAAATATTTTTATCTTACATATGTTTTTTAAATTCCACTCTATTCTTCTATTACTTCTATCTTGGTTTTTAAAATGCGCTACATTCTCACCTGGAGAATATAAAAAGGAAACTTTTTGTCAGATGTGGAAAGATTTTATACTATTTTACCTAGAAGGCATATTCCAAATTCATAAATATATACATTTCTAAAAGAAATTCAATGACATCCAAAGCAATGTAGACACTCATCAGACAGATCAATGACGGATCATTGTATTCTAGTTTCAATTCTGATTCCTTATTCGAATATTTCAGGTCCTCGTGCCTGTGCAGAACATACTTATGTTCACTTTACACCGTTGATTATTATTTTGTTCGAATATGATTTAAAATAAGGGCACGAACGTTTGGTTCTTTGTTCAGTTTTAATTTAATTCCTTCTTTCTTAGCATCCTTTCCCCACTGAACTACAGACGTCTGTAGGTAACTTCGTCTAATTTACACTTCAGTTCATGATTTGATACTTGCGTGGTTACTAGATGGCGTTACCAATAATCAAATGTAATTGTGAATGGATACGTTTATCACAAAACTAAAAGAAACTCAAACAATTGTCTTCAAAGTTACCCTAAACTGAAATTCGAATTTCTGTCCTTTAAAAATATTTTACTTAGGATTGATAATCAGTTAATGCCATCTATGTAATTAAGGAAAACTCTAAACTTCACACTGCGGCAATGTGCCAAAAGTTTTATTGCTTCGTGCTCAAAGCATTTGTTCCAGGACTGACGCAAAGTTCTGTCAGTGTTGTCTATCTATGTTCTAGATGTCAATGAATGGCGTTTTTCTCCAACAAAGTTCCAGATGTCTTTGGAAGGTTTCTTTCAGGAAAATAACTGGATGTATCGAAGTATACCATGTCACAATGAGGATGTAAACTGTAAATCTCTCTCGCATTTAAATTATTTATGCAGATTGTAAACCTCTTATTTGAATTTGTCTATATTTACGAACGATTCTCACTTTTAATTTTAATATGGTTGATGAATAAGTGACTTATACTATTTATTTTTGATAAAAATGTACTAACTCTACTTTGCTAATCATTACTGAGTCCAGCTGTCTCAACAAGAGTGAACGAGATAAAAGTTACACAACGTTTTTCGAAACTCTGTCAGTTTACCAATCAAGTATGTAATCAAAATTACTGAAACAAACCCTCATTCGGCGTACATCTGTAAGGTTTTAGTTTAAACTAACAAAGTTTTATTTTAATTTTGCCCTTTTCTATCTGTTCTCATTTCAACTTCCCGTTAGAATAAGCGCGCGTTTCAGCTTTATGCTAATTTGAAGTGGAGCCAAGTTCTATTTAAACGAAAGGTAGAAACCTTTCAGTGTGAGAGAGCTTTTAGTCTCAGACCACTGTTACTCTGTGCAACGTTCGCCTGACCAGCTAGTATTTAAATTCTAAGTCGTAGCACTGTTACGTTATTACTTATTGAAGTAATTCTAAGTGCGTAAGTATTAGTTCAATCTTGCTACGCACCATTTAGTTTAGAGGCCAACCTCGCGTTTATAGCTCTGTGAGCAACGACTACTTAATTTCTAATTAGTTTTAGTTTAAATTATCTGATTGTTCAGTTTAGATCCAAGTGGCGGTCATTATTTTCTGTATCCCTCCCGAGTTGGGAGTGGCTGTACATAATTGTGGTTTAATAAAAGAGGATTTTAAATCCCTCTGAAGTGTAGTTCTTCTACCACTTATTCACAGTATTCTACCACAGAACATAGCTGCATTCAGCTCCCTGTTCAAGATCAGGATTTAAAGCTGCCACGAAGATGTTTTCCAAGAATACGCACCGAACACTCAGCCCTGACACATCTACCAAAAACACTCAATCGAAACTCGAGGGCAGCCACAGGTCCCTCCTCATCAGAACAAAAAAAATATGTACTTAACAGTTTTGGGGGAAATATTGGAATTCTGGAAATAGTCATAACATAAAAAAAAGAAATAAATTGCTGAAATGAGTACTTACAAGTATAACTTGAGTAGAATAAATTAGAAGTATTATAAAAGATAGCAGCAGGTGTTCAAAAGCAGAAAATAAGCAAAACTTTTAATCAAAAGTTCCTGGGTGTAATAATGTAGGTACGAATTAAAATGATTAAGAATCCATTGACTCAAATAAATTTCTACAGAAGGAATAGATACATAGATTATTGTCATCATTTAGACTGAAACAACTTGCAATAAAATTCTTTATTCATAGGACGCTTTAGTATATCTTAGATCAATTTATACACGCCTTGAAACAGAAAACTGAACAGTAAGAAGGGCAACAAATTCACAAAGATGTTTGCTTGTTATTATTCCGACATTAAGGGAGCTTCTCTTATGTTACGTAAAACTGCATACATTTCGCAAGGTGCACTGTGGGAAAAAAAAAAGACAGTTCTGTATCTCCCTATTGACGAAATTCAAATTGCGTTTTTCATGTCTCGAAAGCGCGACTTAGGGTGTATATTAGATTTATGTACAGCAATCTTCTAACATAGGCATTTTGATACAAAATTGGACTTTTTCTGAAATAACATATGATTTTTTTTCCATATTTCGATTCTACGACTTAAATTATGCCTAGATATTAAATTTTGAGTGAGAAATTTATGGAGAAATTTAAAAATGTATCTTGGCGCATTTTTTTTCAGTTTACGCCAAGAATAATTCACCTGGCGAACTTCTTAATTTATAGCAACCTATTTCTCTTTCCTGTTTTTCTTTGTACATGAGCGGAAAAATGGTCATCGTTCATACTTTCAAATAATTTTGACAATGTGCATAAATCACATTTGGCGTTATTATCGCTTATAACAAATATGCCAAATTTTAAAACGCGCCAATATTTAAGTTCACGTATACCTTGGGACATTTTGTACAAAAAACTCTAATTTGTTGCAGGTAAGCCTAGAAATACATCTACTTTAAGATGATGATAAAAATTTTATAGGTTTTAATTCAAAATGTTTTTCGAAAAATATATACAAAATATTTTAAAATACAAATTTAAAAATTAAATCATAAAAAAATGTGAGAATTGTATTTGGATTAAGCCTAAATTTCGAATGCTGGAAGAAGGAATCAAGTAAGTTTAATAAAAAAGAGATACTAATATGTACCAAATTCAATTAAAATTGAGGAGATAAAATTTTGAGAGTTAATATTTTAGAAACTACTCAGGCGATTTTTACAAAACTTGGCGGTGTGGTATAATTTGAGTCGTAGAATCGAAATACGGAAAAAAAGTGACGTGTCATATCAGAAAAAGTACGATTTTGTGTTAAAATACCTACATTAGAACATTGCTATATATGAATCTAATACATATCCTAAATTGCAATTTCGACACATGAAAAACGCAAGTTAAATTTTGTTAATCGGCCCAGTAGAACGGAAGATATAGAAATGCTCCATTTTTTGGCGCAGTGTACAATATAAATAATAAAATTATGAATCGAGAGGAACAAAAAAAGACTGAAAATAAAAAACTTGTATGATTTTAGCTACATTAGAGTTACTTTGTTGGCTAGATCTTTACTTGAACTGTGAAGCGACTACTCACTAAGTTCAAACTGTATCAATGACAAGGCGTGTACGAAAGGTGAAAAAAACCCTTTTATTTATCTCAAGAAGTAATTTACAGACGGCACTCCTGGTGCTTACAAACTGAGACAATACGTTTGCTTGCAACTGAAAATAGAAATATAAAATTAAAACTAAAATAAATAACCAGCCGAAGTTGTACAGAGATAATTAACGCGAGTTGGCTCTTAGCCCTACAACCGACGTACACAAATCGACAATTAAAATGCACGGTCGTAAAATAAAAAGCTTAAATATCAGCAAAAGAACGTGGCCGAAAGGCAGAACACTCTCTGTCTGAAGTCAATGAGGCACCAACTTAAATAGTTCCTTTCTACCCCACTTTGCATATCTCGCAAAACTGGGGAATTGTTTCTAAATTAACATACTGCTCAAGAATCTTTTACACCACGTTCAACCAAATAATCTAATGCGATAATTTTGAAAAAAAAATGGCGAGCGAGAGAGAATTCGAAACTTCCTTTGGGAAATTTGTATGGGCATTCAGGCTAAAATTTAAACAAGGCAGTTTCTTGAAGACCATTTCAATACGCTGGATGTGACTTTATCAGGACTGAGGGTTCTGTGCATCATTTTTGGAAACATAAGTACAGTCTGTAATCGGGTTCTTATCCTCAAGTTTTAAGTCCTGAACTGGAACAGTGAGCTGATGAAATGTAAGCTTTGTTCTGATGTACTGCTGGGCTGGATAGTAACTGCACGTGAAGGGATTTGAAATCCTCTTTTATTCAATCACTATTATTTACAAACTTCCCAACTCGGGAGTGATACAGAAAGTAAAAGACCGCACTTGGGTCGAACTTAACAATCAAATAAATTTAAAACTAAACCTAAAGTAGAAAGTAACTCAAAGTTTGCTTCGCAGAGCAATTCGCGGAAGTTGGCCTCTACCTAAAAGGGTGCGTAGCAAGATATACTAATACTAACGCACTTCAAATTGTTTTACAATGCAATCACGTAGTAAGCACTATGGCTTATAAATTTAAACTGCTAGCTGGTCAGACGAACGTTGAGCCGAGTGGCCGTGATCTGAGACTAAAGCTCTCTCACACTGAGAGGTTTCTACCTCTGGCTTAAATAGTACTTCGCTGTACTTCAAAATTAGCATAAGCTAAAACCGCGCGCTTCTTCTGACGGGAAGTTGAAGCAGAGAGGAGATAGACAGATTTAAATTAAAATAAAACTTGGTAAGTTTAACTAAAACCTTACAACTTCTGCAGAAAAGCTATTTTTTTCTTTTATTAGTTCTTCATCATCTTCTTTTAATATACCCTTTTTAAGCAAAACATCAAATGAATTCTTCTATTACTTTTCTCCCCTCTTCGATAAGTTATAGAAGAACAGGATAATGAACTCTGAGAGAGCTAAAAGCGACCCCTTCCCCTGAGCGATAATTTTTTTTTCGTTCCGCTCTCTTCCAACACGCAAATAAAACGAATGTAGGAGAAGAATAATCAAAAACCCATCTCCCTTCCTACACTGAAGTAGAAATTCGCCATCTTGGCAATGCAATGCAACAGAAACATTTTACGACCGTCCTCCTTCAACTTGTCGGAAATAAAGTTTTCGTCGAACAGCGAACTCAGGAAATGGAAGCCTCAGGCGACTATTAAATTGCTCCGCAAGAAATCATATAGATGTTAGTCTTCTAATTTATAGCACTTGCTCACAGGAAGCCCAGAAAAAGCTATCTTTTGATGAAGTGGAAGACGTGTATAAACTCCCTTGATGGAGGATTAATTAACTTTTACTTCCCCGCATGCGCAGTGTTGTATGTAATATGTAAAAGCTTGGGCTTTATACAGTCTGAGGTATTTGTTATTTCTGTGTGGCAACTTGGATTATTATAACGGAAGACAAATTCCGTCGGAATAAAATAAGCATAAAAAAGGGCAATTCTGAGAAAAACATTGGGGAATTAAATAATGTTTTCTCGCAGTTTATTACTGTTTATTTTGGGGACTCATTAAATGTGAAAAGAAATTCAAATTTTCTTGGGGTCGTATGTAATAGAACTTCATAGTTTCTTTATATGTAATTAAGAAATTCTTTGAAACTTTGACGTTTTATTTTTGGTATCTTATAATGTTTTAAAATACGCTCATCACTAACGTTTTGGTAAAATGGATTCAAAGTGCTTTCCAATCTAATCAGAAGAGAAATACGCCAGGCAAAAAAAGCATAAATCATAACTCTATAAATTAATAAATTGTAGGGATTTATATTTATTTTAAATAACCAGTTAGTTTTAATTTTAAGTTACTTTACAATAAGCCTTCATTCCCCTTGTCAGTGCCAGAATATTTAAATTTGGTAGGGCGCGTAAGAAATGCAAATTCTACCAGCGGGAGAATAAGTTAAATGTCGGCGTTTCAGTAGAGAGAAGAGAGAGTTCGGGAAATTGCCGTGCGTGCTTATACGCAAACTTCAGTTTAGCAGTTACTGCTGGTTTTGACGTGGCTTAAGCGCTATTATCTTGCTGCCACTAGACTCATTTGCGCGCTGTAGGCTACAGGATTATACGAGCCCTGTAGGGTAATTCTACTATTTGTGAATATCTCTTATTTTAAGTTTGATTCTATTCTTTCAGTTACCGCCCTAGTTGAGGCGTAGAATGTTAGCGTCAAGTTGAAGCACTGTAAATAAGTTAAAGAATTTAATAAATGGCAGTTTTAACCCTTCCTCAGTGCAATCACTATCTCTCAAGGTCCTACACTTCAGAAGGAGAGTAGAACATTACAAAATATTAAACTGAATGCGTCCACGCCATATATATTTTTCTCTTTGCATTCTCTAACATAAAATAGCTACAGAATTTTCACGTTCTTTATAATAACAAACTAAAAACAGTAATACAAGTTTGAAAATCAATAATTTATTACTTAGTTAAATAAACCATTTTTGGTAAAGGTGAAGATGTTATTCCTTACATTTCATTCTACCTTCCGAGAACTGACACATATCAGGATGTTTTAAATTGACATTTTCATATATATATATAAATTCAATATATATATATAT
>KK112082.1:250121-278126 GCA_000611955.2 Stegodyphus mimosarum
AGCATCTAAAGTTAAAAATAAATTGAAATCAAAACAAGGCAATTCCTCAACAACACTAATAATTGCAACCATTGATAAGAGGTTATACTGGATCTAAATATATCAAGATTAAAATAAGAATTCATCAGTATTACAAAATCAAAAAATAAAAAGGTGGAAAAGAAAAAAAAATTAAAATTTAAAAAATATGAAAATATAAAATTAATCTCCTTTTACTGAAATTGAAATTCAGAATTTATCAGGGGAAAATGAATTAAAGTTTTATAAACGTCGATTAATAGTTTTGTTCTTATGGTACATTTGAGATCCGAAACCGAAAAAAGATTCAATTAAATTTTCATTAAAGGTATTAAATTTCATTTAAAACCGAAAAATCGAATCTCAAATGTATCCAGAATTTTCCCTTACAAGTACTGTCTTACACGCGTTCGAAGCACTTGGAGAAAAGAATAAAACATAACATTGTATCAAATTGGCTATTCATAAAACAAAAAGCACTTTACATTATGCAAATTGACCATTAAAAAACAAATTGGTCAAATAACATTATATGTAAATCCAACATTCAAAAGCAATTACAAATTAAAAAGCAAAATAAATATGCTTTAAATAAAATTGCCATTTAAACAGCACTAAAAAAATTGGGTGGTCCCCAATTATGCGATCCTAAACTTTTAATACCAAGAAAACGAAACCTTTTCAGAAGAAATTTCTGTAAATAATATAAAATCTAATCTGAGCCTTAAACAGCTAAAAACTGAAAACCTATTTGAAACAAAAATCGAACAAAACGTAAATTTCTAAACAAACTGAATTCTAAAGACGGTCATCTTTTTACAAACTATGTATATATAGGTGTAAATTTATATATACACACAGCCTCGGCGAAAAGTATTAGGCTCCCTATAGTATAACATGTATTTTGAAAAAATTTCAAGATAAATAAAAATAAATATTTTTTCATTTATTATAAGCAATATTTATTCAGAGTTTTCTTTTGTGCTTCCATTTTTAGCTTTAATTATGACAGGGGCTTTACTCCGCATATTACTTTTGACTTTTAAAGATCCCACGCGATTTTTATCGGATTAAGACCTGGGAATTGTAGTGGTCAATATAAAACATTAGTATTATTATGAAAAGTATTGCGAAGTCACTGCAAAGTCTGCAGAGTCAACGATGTATGGCATGGCAAGTTATCTTGCTGAAATTTGATAGTATTCATATTTGTATTAAGGAATAATTAACAACACGATGATTTTCAAGTCGTTTTAAGAACACAAAATATGCCTTGCGCTATTTACGAGAACTTCGTAAATGCACATTTTGCTTACGTCACTAGCCATCGTGCATCTCAGATCATAATACTGCCTCCTCCATGTTTTATGGGAGACATTTGTCTTGTTGTAATCATTAACTTTGCTTTAGCCTTTTATAGTATGCACTTAGTATACCAGACTTCTAAAATTCAAGGGAAAAATAATCCTGTTTTATGGGCCTAGTTTGTAACAAAAACCATTTTGGGCTCAATCGCTCTAAGATTAATTTTGTATGAAATAGAAGCAAAGCGAAGCTTATGTGAAAGTTTGATTCATCAGAAAAAATACTGGACCATTCTTCCTCTGCAAACTGTTTACGCGATAGAGTATTTTTCAGTCTCAATCCTTTTTTGACCTAAAGTCTTCATACGCTTTCTAGGTTTATAACTTTTCAGATCAGCTACTACAAGTCTGCTTCTCACAGTTCTAGTACTAATTGGTCCTCTGCTAACTTTGGGGAAAGTGGAAAACTTTTTCTTTGGTTTCTTATTTTCGAATGAAATTCAATTGTAACGTTTTGATGCTGCTTTTCTCTTCCCGTTTCTTTTCTATTCAAGTATAAAACTCTTTTCTAAAACATTCTGAAGTATATTTTGCAGCACCACATGAATGTGTTAAAATTTATCTTGTTGCTAATCCTCGGGTCCAGCTTCTGCTAGACGAGATCCACGAGTTTTTTCTCCTTCAAAAAGTCATAGACCAGCATAGGAAGATTTAATAGGTCGTCGTTAGAAAAACCTAGGCAAATAAGAATATGTGCCGGAGAAGCCTGCTTATTATTACATTTTAGACAAATTGAGTGAGTTTCTTGACCACCCTGGAAAACAAGGCTTCATAAATGGCCACTAAGAAATCGTGATAGTGCCGTCTGGATGCATCTGTCACAGATGAGCGAGAGATCCACCAGGGGATGGTGGATCACGATACAAAGTATGTGCCGGAGGCACAATCCAAGTAATTTTATCAGTATGTTTTCTGGCAGAATACAACTCAAGGTAAATCAAACAATTAGAAGTAGCCACAACCTCCTCGGCACCTTTCTTCGCTAGGGCATCTACCTCTTCATTTCCCCAAATGTCCACATGTGAGAGGATCCACTGAATGTGCGCATCACAAGAGGACGAGACTTGTTTTAATTTAGTGAGAATTGAAGTTCCAGTTTGTTCCCAACGTTACACCAGTTTGACAAATGTTGTATGGCACTACGGCTATCAGTCATAATCCAGATGTTACAAACAAATTTAATTTATCTGATAAGAAAAGCAAGGCCACCACCACCTTTGTCATACCTATCTTCTCTAACAACATTATAGCCTTTTTTTTGATTTTATGGGTTTCGCTTAACTTTGCTTCTTGGAGGGCAATAATTTGTGTTTTTTGCTCCTCAGCCATATCCAGTATCTGATCAAGTTTAATTCCCGCCGCATTGGTCGAAATTCCATTTATGTTGCATTGAATTATCCTAAGCGCACGAGCTTTGGGAGACTATAATTGATTTTTAGGACGGGGTCCACTTCTTAAACCCCGAACGGGTCCCTTTTGAATCTGCGCGATAGACGAGGCAGTATGAACAGTAGTAGGTGGTAGCACTCATGGACGGAGGAAAAAAAGGCAGCCTATGTTAGTCCGAAGACCTGAGCACCAGAGGACCGACTCAGCTTGTTTGCCTGCAGGTGTTTAGCTGGATATAGTGGAATGGCCTTCACGCCTTGAGTGACCCTACCAGGAGAATACGCTGCAGACGTACTTCCCGCATTCCACCCAGTGACACCCCCTCGCCGCGATGAGGTAACCTACAGGACTAGAGAGGGGTTAAATGTTTTTATGGCAACCTCAACTCCTTGCTTATTTAAAAGTAAATTTGATATTGTTGCTGAACGTTAAATGTCATATGCTTTGGAATTTTATGTAAACATTACTCTGATTTTCCTATTTATCAATTAACTCTATCCAACGTCCTTTTGCTCTGAACATCACAAGAGCTTACAGTACCACAGCATCCGATGCTCTTAATGTACTAGCCGGATTGCTGCCTCTCCACCTTAGAGTTGAAGAAGAGGCAGTTCGACAAACAGTCAAACAATTGCAACGGCCAGCAACTTTTCGCGATGAGATATATCTGCCAGAAAACTATGAGAGACTAATGCCCAACTTCTCATTACATCCATCACTCCAAGGAGCTGGAGTTCGAATTCAAATGAAACTGGTCTCGACTACTTCCAATTCAGAGACGGAAATCTACAGTGACGGCTCTAAAATAGATGACAACACCGGCGCAGCTTATGTCGTTTTTCAGAACAATACAGTTATACACCAGTGGAGAGGACAGTTAAGACCACAAAACTCCGTTTTTCAGGCAGAAGTGTCTGCCATTTCTGAAGCAATTCGCTATCTCACTGATCAGCACATTTCCGCAGCAACTGTTAAGACAGATAGCCAATCCTCTCTACACGCTGTAGGTAATCCTGAACATCCTTCACCCCTAATACAAGGTATTCAAAGAGATTTACGAGAGCAAATGCCACATCAAATCAAATTACAGTGGGTTAAAGCTCATGCTGGCCTATTAGGAAATGAAACTGCTGATCGTTTAGCTAAAGATGCAGCCTCCGGACATACTGACGTACAAATAAACATACAGTGGCCTATATCACATCTCAAGAAGACATTACGGCTCCAGGTCTTAAGTCAATGGCAAAACGAATGGGACAATAGCCTTACCGGCAGACGCACGTACTACCATCTCTCGTACGTCAACACAGAAAGAAACATTTCTTCTCCATCTTTAGTTCGCTACATTACCGGGCATGGGCCTTTTCCTCAATATTATGCGAGACACGGCATCAGTAACACTGATATATGTAGCTGCGGGGAGGTCGGTACACCCGATCATTACGTCACAACTTGTCCTTTGACAGAAGAACTGCACATTCCTTTTCCCAGCACCAATCGACAAGCCTTTTCCAAATTCTTGATAAAGCAACGCCACTTAACTCGCAAATTAGTGCGTATCATTGATAAGCTCTCTTCTTTAAACCTGGACTTATGCCAACCATCATAGGACTTTATTCTGCATATAAGCTCCATACGAATCGGCATATATGATTTCTGCACAACTGTACTTCATTACCTAATATATATAATCTGTTGTAATATTCTATAGTATATCCATATGTATTTACTTATTGTATCACGCAGCCTTACTACATCTTTTGTATTAATTTTACTTATTAGGCATATCATACAAATCTGGATCATGGTGGACGTGGTGCTGTACTAATTAACCGTATGGTAGAGGCATAGTGCCCACGTCCTCCGTTCCTTATCCTTATCCTTATTTATCAATTAACTAGTACAGAACAATAATGAAAATTCTCTAAATGAAAGCAGATTGGAAATTTTAATGAAATTAATTTGTTGAAGAAAAGAATCAATGACTTAAAAGTTGAGTTGTTCGCTTCCTCTAATTCTTAACAAACTGTAATAGTTTTAGAAAGGAATTCATAACTATATGCAGATAAAAATTTTTATCTGACTAGTACCTTTGAAGATATTTTAAAATATGCGCATATAAAAATACTGGTTTTTAGTAAATATTAGTTAGTTAGGATTTAAAAATATTAGTTTTGGTGATGGAGGTTATATGTATATCTTCATTGATCTAACGCGCAAAAATGTTTAAGGGTATAATGATAAAAAATTAGAAAATACGGCATTTCTTTTTTCCGTGTAATATATGGTATTTTAATGACTGCCATTAGTTGCAGTAGTGTATAAATGTTTAAAAATTTATTAGTTAAATTTTACCAATATTATATTCTATCCAATAAAAAGCGATGAAATTTAAGGAAATGCATATTATTGTTTTTTACTTATAAGCTATTACATAATAAAAGGGCATTATTAGAATTTAAAAAATAAATCAAAAGCCTGAACAAACATAAAAAAAAGGAAGATACAAATTTATAAAACTGATGGTTTTACTTGCTTTGGAATAGTAATATTGCCCGGGCTTGAAGTAAAGAGATGAAAATATATAGAAAGCTTAGAATAAAGGTTTGTGTTATCCACAAACATACTTCTTAAATGTTTTTTGTTTTGAGATAAAAATAAATAGGTTTCCAGTCATTATGGAAAACTGACTTTTCAGCACTTTGAATAAACCTCCAAATATCTAAAAATATCCAAATAAACAAATGTTACATTTATTTGTAGCATCACATAACAGAAATTCCAGTTTTCTATTATTCTAAATAAAATAACTGAAACTTATTTTCTCTTTATATATCTTTTTATTTTTCGTTTTGAAACAAGCGTTGTTCTAAAACGCTTGTTTCAAAACAAAGAATAAAAAGACGTATAATGAGAAATGATGGTAAGCTCTCTTTCATTGTCTTAATGGAGGATTAATTACCTATAAACTCCAGCGCATGCGCATGCAACCAAGACAGAACTGCAGCCGAGATGAAATTTTCTCTTTACACAGTTTCAGTTGAGCATTCTGCAAAGTAAATAGCGATGGTGAAATTAATGGAAGGCGAAACTAAACTAAGTCCGCCATTATCGTTTTTGCTATCTTCATTTCAGCAACATCTTATGTGGAAACGTTTTTGGGTTTTATGCTTCTAGAAGTCCAATAATTCTTCATCTTAAAAAACATAGAATTAACAACACTAAAGTAAACCCAACAACGCAACAGCCCTTAGTGACCCATGGCCTGCAGTACCCCGATATCTGCTTTCTTGACCGTGGGCCGCGGGATGCATGAACCTATACCCTGCACAAGTAGTCAGTCTGTCACAAGAAATAACAATAAGGAGGTAAAATCGGTGGACACATCCATAGTAGACTTAAAATCAGTATTCATTCGAAATTAGTTAGAAACACAACGAAAGGTAGCTAATTAAAACGGTAGACGAACATAACTTCGGGAGAACGTGTAGAGACATTAGGTATTTTTTTAAAGCAAGAGAGATGAAAAATGAGCAATGCTCTCGCCTGGAACCGAACCACAACCTCTCGAATACGCGCCGAGTGTGCGGTCCGCTACACCACCTTTTATATTCAAACTTTTAAAGGGCGATTGGGGATTAGTCAACCCAATCGCCAAATCCTGGTGGTGGAGAATCATCATTTACCATGATTTTTAGTTAGGGCACTACTTTAGAGATATTAGGTATTTTTGCAAGCAGGAGAGATAAAAATGAGTAATGCCATCGCCGGACTTGAACCATAGTCCTCTGGAATACACGCCGAGGGTGCTGATCACTGCATCACGAATGCATGCTACGAAGGCGGGAGAAATACCTTACAAACTCAAGGGTTTTTTTCTGTTATTTTACCTAGAATAATAGAAAGAATATTTCCAAATATAGAAATACTTAGAATATTTCCAAATATTGAACTAATAAAAATGCATAACCTATGACACCCCTTTAGATGGACACGTCGCATCGTTTGAATGATGTTTTTAAGACACAGATAACTTTAAAAATTTCTTATGCTGTAAACGCAAACATAACAGGTTGGTATAGGATCTGTATGTAAAACAAAGTGTAGTCTGAAGAAAAAGCAATTTTATTACTATGAAGATATGATTTCATTTGTATGATTTCTTACAATAATAAGGCTCCGCAAGTGGCCAAGCGGTTAGGACCGCTGAATGCTGGTAGTTCAACCTGAACACTAATCCTGGTGAGCAGGCTAGCTATATGATTGGTTTTGGTGGTTTTCCCAATGTGTAACCTGAATAAGAGCCAATTTCACTTAAAACATACTCCACGAATTCATCCCTCTCCTTAGGCAGGTACTCTGGTGTGCTTCGTCGCACTTCAATAATCTAATATAATTTTACGATAATATGTAATCAATTGTTGTATTAAAATAAAAAAGGATCTCATGATAGATGGATTATTAAGCTACTGTTGTCAACAACTCTTCTTATTGTGTGTGGCAGTCACGTGAAACGAACAGATAAATCAGAATTGTCTTAATAAAGAAGTTTATAACTTAAAGACTTTGCCATTTATATTTTAAAGATAATGGTATACTTAATGAAAACTTTTGGTAAATATTAATATTCGCATTTTTAGTATTATGGTCTGAAAATTAGAAGCCACAATTCAGTTTATTTTAAATTAATGGTACTTATATTTTATGGATTTAATGCATTTTATTACAAGAACCCTGTCGAAAATTCCTGCCAGATCCTCTCAGTGATTAAATTTCGCATTCTTTAAAATATTGTTATGTTTACTGTGTTAAGAATCCTTTTTCTTGCTTCATACTACCAAAAAATTCCTAATTCATAAAAGACGACGTCTTTTATGATAGAATTAGAAATACCTCTTTTAACAAAGCATACAAGTGCATGCAAGATTATAATACATTCAACATATAAAAGATTCAATATATTACAGTTACAGAATACTTCAATGAATTCAACGATGAAACAAGCACAAGTGCGCTTTTTTCGACTAAAATCAAAATCAGGAGATAATTGACGATCGAATGCGTCTGTAAATCCGTTTTACAGTATACTAAGATTCTAAGCTAGGAAGCGTCTTCTACAGGCATTCTAATAATTTTCTATTATCCAGTCTTTTGTCATTTTTAAATTCTTGCCGTAACTCAAACATTTATCCTTTGGAGCTGTGTTTCTAATTTCTTTTGTTATATGTTTTCGATTTTTGGCTTATTGTTATGAATGTTATATCACTTGTATATTTATAAAATTATAGCCAGGAAATATTAGCTAGTTTTATCCGAGGTTCATTAAGACAACGTTAGAGGATTTTCAAGGTTTTATTATGCACTGGGTATAAAATGGGAAGTAATATAGTGTAGTGAATAGTAGTAACAAATAAAATTGAAGCAAACGTTACTTAATTGTCCAACCAGAAAACTTAAAGAAAAAATAATACTATAAATTATGATACGGTGATTCTTTCTGATGCTTTCCATTAAATTCCATTAAATTTCCATAAAAATTACCAATGTTGCTTCTGTCTTCCTTCAGAATTCAGATACTTAATACAAAACGTTTTCTTTACTATGTAAAATAAAAAATAGTTATTTTAATATTCATTACATTATTAAGTAAACATTTCTAGTTCTGCTGCTCTAAGATCCACTTAACAGTCCTGTATAAAATTTAATCCAAATTTTTTTAAGTTCTGCGTACAGCGTAAACTAAACTACGCAATGCATAAATAAACTAAAATCCTACGTAATAAATACTTAAAGAATAAAAATAAACAAACAAAATCTGAAAGGTTTAAGATTTTATATTGCGAACAAAGAGGCGTTTTTTCAACGTTTTGCGTGTTACCTTTATTTATTACATATGATGTTCTTCGCACTTAAACCACATAAAATTCAATTTACAGCAGTATTACAAAATATTTAAAAACAGTATATGTTTAGAATTTCCGACAGACAGTCTCGCACGCTGGACATAAAAATATTTTTTGTACAGTATTGCCACTGCTCGCTTTGAAATCATTCAGTTTGTTAATTCTAACTTCAATAAAGTTTTATAAAATGGGAAAGAGATTATAAAAAAATTTCGAAATTTAAAATTCGGGCTTTCAGGTGCCCATCTGTGGGTTGATGATTACGTTATTAAAAATTTGATGGCTCTAGGTACAATTGTTTTTTCACAATGCGAAAACTATACCTACATTCATGCACATTCTCCTTTATTTAATTTCCTTTAATCTAATAAAGGGCGATAATACCTGGTGAAAACAATTTGAAAAGTGATTCAGCCTTTTACAGTGATTCAACCCAAATTTCCGTTTCGAGACTAATATCCCTTCTTTAACGTTCCTTTGGATTAAAAAGAATAAAAAATAACCTAAAGTAAGCTAATATAAAAATAAAATAATTACCAACTTCTTGAAAAGCTGCCACATATAAACACAATTTTAACATATTAATTTATAATAAGATTTAATTTGCTAAAATAGAAAAAAAATCGCAAAAGAATAGTTAGTGCAGTTACAACAGGTGCAAGCATTTATCGAAGAAGTTTGCTGTTACGCCCAATCATAGATTTTTAGTAAATGAGCCGATTCTGTATTGTAACGAAATGCCAACTAGAATATTTATTGCAAAAGAAAAAAACTTTGCTTCTGAATGCAAAACTACAAAATATAGGCCAATTGCTTCTGACGAAGCTGATCAATGTAAGATTAAGCAAATGTTACTGTATTACTCAGAATACCGGAAAGCATTTAAAACTCTTAAGTCAATTTCTATAAACTAATACGAAAATAATGCAAAATATTATAATTAATCGGGTATTACTAACTTGTTTGCAACTTCATCTAGAAACTATGTCAAGTCTATAGTTGAGAGTTAGTGAAAAAAGCCCCCTTAACAACCTACTAAATATTGACAATGTTCTTAAATACCCTGGAGATCTCATAAAGAACTTGCAGTCCTTTTGGTAAGGTTATAAGGAAGCTGGCTACCAGAGCCTTATGCCAGGGTTCGTATCCCGGAGAACGCACAGATATAAGTATATAACGTTTTTGCGATATAAGGGTTTTTTAAAATATTGCCCAGTCAAAACTCGTGTCGAGAAACTGATGGCAGAGAAGGAGAAGCAAGAGACTCTCTTGCTCATCCCGTCATCCCCCAATTCTCCATCGAAATTGGGACTGAGATAGACTAACTAATATTGTCACACATAATATGCCTAAGTATTATCATATATAAATATATATATATATATATGTAAGATATAACAAAATATGATACCTGTTTTAAAAAATGATTAGCGACCTCAAAATTAACATTCTAAATTTGGTGCTCTCCCCCTAAGTTCATCCTTTCTCCCAAATTCTAGATCATTCGAAATTACGTAACGCTGCTTGAAAAAGTGGACTAAAACCCAAAATTAACCAATCATAGATTAGCTGTACTTTGTGCACCTATCTTGTATAAATAGAAACAACATGTTAAATATTTTCCAAAAACATTTGTTTTGAAATAAATTCTGCAATATGCATTAGAAGGAAAACCTTATATCCATGACTTTCGAAATTTTCGGGTATCGTTATTTCAGGTTTTAAGTAACAACTCATTTACTGAAATTATCGCTAGAAAGGAAGTAAATTATTGAAAAAATTAATTCAATGAAACAGTTATGGATTGTTATTTAATATTTATTTTAAATAACTTGGTGAAGCAACTAATTTCTAGTAACTGCTTAGTCTCTCTCTCTTTCGCCTTCTCGCTTGCGTGCTAACAGCTTGTCGCTCAGCCTCTGCTAGGTGCTCGCCGTTAATTAAAATGTAATTGCATATTTAAAATTATGGGACGCGTTTAGCACCTCTAGTCTTCTACAGTTATGTATTAAGAAATTCGTCATTCAAAAATAAATTATGTTTAATTATCAAGCTGGTCCTGCTTCTAAAATTCCATCCGATTATCCATTACGCCATAATGTCCAAATACCTACGCAGCAGTTTTTTGGCCATGACTAAAAGTGAACTGCTTTCATCTTCCGTCAAAAGTACAATTATTGCATATATATACTTACAAAATAAAATACTTTTCAAAATCTAATCTAACCGCGCGCTGATAGCAGCAATCGGTGGTGGTAATAATGCTAAATAAAAAAAGCAAAAAATACGTTTAAAATTCATCTCATATTCAGTTTGGAATAAGACACTTGAAAAACTCAAAATAGAAGCACAGTGGCAAACTGCAAGAACCAGAGGGTCAAAATAAGTCAAAACCAAAAATGAACTATGAAATTAACATGTTTCACTACACCGTCATCACGAGGTTGCTGTGATGAAAGAAGTACATATAGAAAACTGACTCTTTCTAATCCGACAAAAAAGCAAAATTTAAAATTTAAAATTGATCTTAGAAAAACAGACTCATAATCTGTGTATTTCTCAGTTCAATTCCTACTGGCCGAAATAAGCAGCAAAAATTATGACATCACAAACGTAGAAAAACTAAAAATGATTGCAAAATAACAGAAAAATGTAAAAAAACATATTTTAAATAAATGGAGTCCAAAAAAAATCGGAAAAAATAATGATCCAGTACTTGAAAAAACAAAGTCACGTGCTAATTTTTTAATCCAAAATTGGAAATAACAAATCTATATGCAAATTTAGAATACATACAGGCCGGGTTGAAAAATAATGGCAGAAATCATAAACAACCAAAAATCTTTTAAATGTAAAAAAGAAAATTAAAGAAAACTAAAACAAAAATCTTAAAAAATAGTTTTAAACAAAACAAGGCCCTCTCAAATTGAAATATTTTTTATAAAAGTTTATATAACATATTATGTTTCATGTATGTTATGTATATGCTGTGTTATATATATATATATATATATATATATATACTAAGGCCACCGTAAATGCAACACCCTGCAAATAACATGAAATTTACAACATGCATTAGCGGAGGTGAGATATGCAAATGATTAGAATTTCAGCGCAGACGCACATCTCGCGCGCCTGTAGCGCCACTTCAAAGCGCTATTTAAGGCTTGGAGTTTTCGACGATTTCAAGTTCGGCAATTGTGTTTTTCTTGTGGTTTTTTCAAAAAAAAAAACGATCAATTATGCCTCGTAGTAAACAGCGATCATCGTTTGATCAAGTATCCGAGTTCGACAGAGGAAGGATTATGGCCTACCGAGAGTGTGAATTATCTTTCAGGGAAATCGGTAGTCGTGTTGGACAAAACTAAACAATTGTAATGCGGATATGTGACCGCTGGATGCAAGAGGGTACGACGGTCCACCTCACATCGATCCACCTCAGTGCTCGATCGCATTCACCTCAGTGACGGATCGCTCAGCCACATCTCGAACCATAGCACAGCACATTCAGCCTGTAACGCATCATCTAGTGTCTGCGCGTACCATTCGACGCCGTTTACAGCAGAGTGGTCTGTCCGCAAGACGTCCATTGCTTCGTCTATCCTTGACGCAAAACCACAGACGTCTTCTCCGCCAATGGAGCGATGAAAGAAAGATGTGGACGGCAGAATGGAATGAAATTGTCTTTACTGACAAGTCACGCTTCTGTCTGCATCACCAGGATGGTCGGTTCGAGTCTGACCACGTTTCTGTCTGGTCGGATTCGAGTCTGGGGACACCGTGGAGAGAGGATGCTGAACAGCTGCGTTATGCACCGCCATCACCAGGATGGTCGGTTCGAGTCTGGAGACACCGTGGAGACAGGATGCTAAACAGCTTCGTTATGTACCGCCACACTGGTCCTGCTCCGGGGATTATGGTATGGGGTGGAATTGGATATCACTCTCGCACTCCTCTAGTACGCATTGCTGATACGTTAAACAACCAGCGCTACATCTCCGAGGTGTTGGAGCCAGTTTTCCTTCTTTGCTTTCAGCGCTTGCCCATAGCCATATTTCAACAGGATAATGCGCGACCACACGTGGCACGCATTGTCCAAGGGACGGTATGGGGCGGCATTGGATATCACTCTCCTCTAAAACTGCCAGCGCTACATCTCCAAGGTGTTGGAGCCAGTTATCCTTCCTTTCCTTAAGGGCTTGCCCACAGCCATATTTCAACAGGATAATGCGCGACCACACGTGGCAAGCATTGTCCAAGGGTTTTTCGTCGATCGCCAAATTGAATTTCTTCCCTGGCCGGCTCGCTCTCCAGATCTTTCACCGATAGAAATCATGTGGTCCATGGTTGCTGAACGAATGACCCGGATTACATCCCAAGCTGCCACACCAGATCAATTTTGGCAAGGTGTGAAAGCTGCTTGGTCTGCTGTACCTCAAGAACGCATCCAAAGTCTCTTTGAATCAACGCCGAGGCGTGTGGCAGCGTTGATCTCTAACAATGGCGGCTACTCTGGCTACTAATTCTGGAAGAAACCACACTTCACAGAAGTCTATAAATTTAGTCATTTGATACTTGGTGAACATGTTATTTACTAAATAAATTTTGTTGTGATATCTTTTGTCTTTCTAGGTGTTGCAATTTGCGTGACCAGCAGTGTATATATATATATATATATATATGTTAAATTACAATTTTGTAATTAAAATTGAAATGTGAAATGTAAAATGCAAGTTAACGATTGTATGACTAAATATGCACAAATTATGATGTTAAAATCTTCATTTTATACATATTTATATTGCATATACCCGCTAGAAAACCTAAACTGTAACTTAGCAAATGATGCAAAAGCAATGATCGCCAGATAAAACGTTAATATCATACTTTTCTACCTTTTTGAAATGGTGTTGCTTATGTAACACTAGGCTTCCAAGATAAGTTGCCTGTCTTCCATCAACACTTCTTTCACCAGCAAGCGTCATTGCTACAGCTCTTTAGATAAAAATTAAACGCGTTGTTGCTTTAAATTAAGTAAACGGAAAACTGAAGACTCTCGGTACTTTAAAGAAGAACAAGATCTGTTTTGATGTTTTGGACTAGCGTTTTTTGTTTGTGTGGGTTAAAGTTTTTAGAAATCTTCAAATATAATTTTCGAGTATTTACATTTATAAGGTATTTCTCCCGCCGCCTTAGCATCCCTTCGTGGTGTAGTGGTCAGCACGCTCAAAGCGTATTCGAGAGGTCCGTGGTTCGAGTCCCGGCGAGGGCATTGCTCATTTTTCACGTCTCCTGCTTCGAAATAATCTAATGTACGTACAGTGGCTCCCAAACTAAAAGGTGATAAATTATGATTCTTCACCACTAGGAATTGGCGATTGGGTCCCCTAATCTCCAGTCGCCCTTTAAAAAAGGGGAGTATATAAGGTATTTCTGCCACCTTCTTGGTGTAGTGGTCAGCACACTCGGCGCGTATTCGAGAGGTCCGTAGTTCGAGTCCTGGCGAGAGCTTTGCTCGTTGTTTTCACATATCCTACTTCTAAATAATCTAATGATTAATTAAGGAAACAATTGTATATCAGCAGAACCGTGCATGTATATTTCATCTTATGCTGTATTCATAGGTAATAAGTGTCTATTAAAGACAATATTGTTGAAAATTTGACTAGTAATTTTTTTGCGAAAAGAGTTTCATTTATTGAATTATAGCATTCTAGTTCAATTGAATGTCCTTAGCAATTAGAAACTTGAGTGTAGCGATTTTCGCTGGTCTTCTGAAAACTACAAGAACAAATTCCAAAGAACAGTTAAAATACCCTTTTATTTAATTCAGAGAATATTTCACAATTGGTCCCTCTCGGGCTTACAGGAAGCCTCCATTTGAGCTTGAACTTAAGATAGAAAATAAGAAACAAAACAAATTCTAACTAGCTGAAACCTAGCCGAATCTATACAGAAATAACTAACCGAGTTGGTTCTTATTTAAACCTCACCGGCGAATACTAGCAGGCATGTAATAATACGGCCGAACGTAGTAAGATTGGCTTAAGCAACGACGTGATCAGAAAGTAGAATACGCTCTACTGAGAACGTCTGAGCTCTTCTCCGGAAGTGATTGAAACTTCCCATTAAATACTGGTTCTACCTCATTTACATAAAACGAGAAACTGAAAAGTCATTCTGGCAGGGAATTGTAGGTGGGAAACAAGAAAGTAAAGGAAATGGTTATTAATCCTAATAGTTACTTTCAAAATTAAAGGTAACTATTAGGAAATTAAAATAATCTTAACAGTATATTTAAATTACCATTACAGTTTACGTAATTATTTTGCTCTGTAACTAGAAAAGGTTTTCTTACCCTGTCAATATTGAATACGAGAAAGACTTTTTAAACTGAAACGCATTTCGCGCATATTTCCTTACATCTTTGGAAACAAAATCATATCAGAGTTTGAAACGAATCTATTTTCTTAAGCTGGTAGTTGATCACTTTATTCTTGAATATCTGATATTTTTAAGTTTTTAACCACATAGAACCGTTAGTCTTTGCAGACATATTAAATAATCAGAGTTCATTACCTTGGCTCTGTATAAAACATTATACTTTATTAGCTATTAAAATCCGGTCATTTATGTATGATATAAATAAAACTGCCATGATAAAAGGGGTCCAAAAGAAGCATTTAGGAACCTCATAATAATCTTTTAGAGGAAACTCAAAGACCGGATGCTAACGAAGAAAGAAAAACAAAATAGCCATCAATTTCAAGCTCTCACTCGCATTTTTTCTATAACTTTCTGATCAAAAATAAAACATTTTCTGGACTCGTTGCCATGACAATCACGCAGAGTCGTTCGGTTAATGATTCGAGAGCCTAACAAGTTCCAAGAATAGTTTTCGTTTGCATCCAGGGGCTTGAAAATGAAGAAAATAACCACGGGGTCGAATTCTGATGTAAAGTGAAAGAAGATTTTTTCAGTGTTGATCTTTCGAATTAGAATCACTTTCGAGGACTTTCAATCTCTTTAGGAGGAGTCATTCATAATTCATGGAAGCAAAACGAAGAAAAATCTGGAAAATAATGAGACTTTACAGAAAGTCAGTTTTATAATTTATTTAACATATTGTTTTATAATTCTCTTATGAAATTATTGAAAAATTAGAGATAATTTATTTCAGAATCTCTAAGTAGAATATTTTCCTTATATAGTGTTGCTTCATACATGTCGTGTATGTGGGTATTAGCCGGTGGTGCCTAAAATCAATACGGAAAAAGAAATGTCTAGTAAAAAATCATTATTCTTTAAAGGTGAAAAGAAATTACATATAAGAAATGTTACCTCAGATTAACTATACTCTTCATCCGTAAATCAATAGTTAAAATAGGGGTACAATAAAATCTCAATATTTTTAACTGGCATTGAATAAATCTCTAATGCCAAAATAGCGGTGGAGAGTCATTAAAATTTTTTATGCTGAGAGACGTGAAATGAGTAATGTCCTTGCCGGGACTCGAACCACGGGCCTCTCGAATATGCGCCCAGTGTGCTGATAATTACACCAGAAAGGCATACCAAGAAGGCGGGAGAAATACCTTATATAATCTCCCTTTTAAAGGACGACTGGAGATTAGGGGACCCAATCGCCAAATCCTGGTGGTGGAGAATCATCATCCTCCAACCTTTTTAGTTCGGGCGCCACTGTAGATCCATTTAGATTTTTTTGATGATGAGGGACGTGAAATGAGCAATGCCCTCGACGGGTCTCGAACCACGGACCTCTCTAATAGGTGCCGAGCTTCCTGGGACTTGAAACCACTACACCACGAAGACATGCTAAGAAGGCGCGAGAAATACCTTATAGCGGCACTTTAGAAGTTCTTAACTGATATCTAAAATTTAAGGCTGTGCGATCATAATGGGCTAACAATTTACCAAGGAATTACCTAAAACAGAAAGATATACAACTGCTGAACACTTTTATGTGTGTGCGTGTGTGAAATTTAGTGTTTATGATTTTCAGAAGCAATTTGCATTAAAAGATTTGCGCTTACTCTTTCGTTTGCAAAGATGTAAAGAATACGACTATACATTGCTATTATTATAAATTGGGGCCTACGACCAAGTTCGTAGATGAACATGAAGTCGACTGGCGAAGATTCTCCTGGTTTTAAGACGCGTTCGATGCCCGTGACCGATATCTTGGATTTAATTATAGGTTCAGAAAAGGAGAGTATTAGTGAAAATCTGAAAAAAGGGGGTTCTATATCTCCCGTTCTACTAGGCTGATTGACGAAATTAATTTACGCTTTTCATATCTCGAAAGATTTATTTAGTATATATATATATTTATATATAGCATTGTTCTAACATAGGTATTGTGACACAAAATCGGACTTTAAATGACATAAACATTTGTTTCCATATTTCAGTTCAACAATTCAAATTATGCCTAAATATTAAATTGTATAAAATTTGATGACAAACTAACGCAGAAATTCAAAAATTAAGTTTAACGCACTTTTTCGGGTTGCGCCAAGAAACATTCACATGGCGAAATTCTTATTTTAGTAACTTAGTTTCCTTTTCCTTTTTTCATTGTGCATGAGCGGAAAAAGGTCCATTGTTCATTCTTTCAAATAACTTTCAAATAATTTTAACAAAATCCGTAAACCACACTTGACCTTATTATCCCTCATAACAAATACTTCAAATTTCAATCGCGCCCTTATATACGTTCACGTTTTATCTTGGGAAACTTTTAATTAAAAACTTAAATTTTTTGCAGATATGCCTAGAAATACATATACTTTAAGGTGATCGTAAAAATCTTTGAGGTTATAATTCAAAACGTTTTTCGAAAAATTTATAAATTACTAAAAATACAAATTTTGACAACAATTCAGAGAATAACTGCAAATGTTATTCGGATTAAACCTAAATTTTGAACTGTGAAAGAAGATATCAAGTAAGTTTAATAAAAGAAGAGATATTAATAAATGTATACCAAATTAAGTTAACAATGAGAAGCTAAAATTTTCAGAGCTAAGTTTTTAAAAACTACTTTAGTGATTTTTACAAAACTTAACACTTTGGCACAATTTGAGTCGTAAAATCGAAATATGTAAAGAAAGGTATGTCATTCCAAAAAAGTACAATTTTTGGTCAAAATACCTATTTTAGAACAATGCTATATATAAATCTAATATATAGTCTAACTCGCGTTTCGAGACATGAAAAATGCAAGTTAAATTTCGTCATTCGGTACAGTAGAAAGGGAGATATAAATCTGTCCCATTTTTTTCCAAGATATACACAATTCTGTTTTCGTTGTACTTTTCTCAGTATGATAATGAAATAATCCGACAAGCACTTCAAAGAAGAAAGATGACAAGGAAGAAATTGAGGAAGAAAATGATGTAAATGTGCCGAGAAATGAAATTAAGTGGAAGAAAGATGATGAAAGATTTAAGATATTCTTAGAATTTACCTAGAAATATTCATCTCTATCAGTATATGATGTTATCAAGCTTCCTTGGTTACACAGTGAATTTTTTAAAGTATAGCAACAGTCTTGTAAGTAGGCGGATATCTGAAGTTACATGGCATCATGTTAAGAAATTCGTAACTTTCTCTTGTAAGTAGGCGGATATCTGAAGTTATATGGCATCATGTTAAGAAATTCGTAACTTTCAAATGATAATAAATATGACAGTTTTAAAGTGCTGTTTGATATTGATTTTTTGAGGTCCCTTTTCTGCTGGTTAAAAGGAATGCTATTATATTTCCAAGTTTTGAGTCATCGGAACTTTTGTTCCAATGAGTGGACAATTAAAACAACTGCGGAATCTGTGCGAATGAAACCAATCCACGACAAAAATTAAATTTTTCAATAAAATTCTATTGTGTAAAAACAGAAAGTTGAGAGTTTGGAAGTGTTTGTACTTCCTCGTACGAAGTAAAAAGGAAGTATTGCAATCACGAAAATTTTGGGGCACCATATTTCAACGAAAATATTCATTTTGACCGCTATTGAATGCAATTTAAGGATGTTTTTGCGTGACAAGGACTTAAGGACAGAATGCGTGACTTATTGCGTGACTTAAGGACAGAATAAAGGACTCGTTTTAGCCCAAAAAATTATAAAACTGATTTAAAATTCTGAAGAGATTTTTTTTCCTGGCGTCTGTGCGTTCGTACGTACGTATGCAAGTATGTATCTGGCATAACTCAAAAAACGAGTAACCTCGGAACCTTGAAATTTTGTATGTAGGACTGCTATAATATGTAGATGTGTACCTCCTATTTTGGTCGTAATCGGCCGCACCAAGAGTATATGAATATATATATACACTCTGTTACTCGGCTCAATGACCTCAGTTTCTTTATTTTTATATGTTTGTAAATTGTGCGTTTTATGCTTTAAAAATGATTGAACTATGTTGTTCTAACTTTCCGGTTAAGGTTCTTACGCCTTTAGTTAACCTGTATGTTATAGTTGTAGAATTGTCAACAATTTAAACGTTGTTTATGTGCGGCAAAGCCTAATTTTTTGGTGATAGCAGCCATACTTGTTTACATTTGAAACTTAGCAGATTAGTGGATTTGTTGAAAAATGTAGAGAAAGTAAGATACCGCCTTGTTTTATGATTGCGAATTAAATCACGCTTAGTCAATTCTGGAATTTGTTCGAGGAAATAAGTGTTTAAGATTTACTTCGTAATTTTTAATATAGATATTTTGAGGTTTTATGTAATTTTGCCTTGTCGGGAAGTGAGAACTGAATTATTTGTATGAGAAATACGATTCGTCTGGGAAAAATTGTTTCTTTTCTTTTCTTTTGTTTGTTTAATTTCTTTTACACATCATTTTAGGTTTATCATAGTATTTAAATAGAACATGTGGCAACGATTAGATAATTCTTTAGATGATGTACACAATTTTTGTGCATTCTGAGTTATAAAATGAATGCCATGTAACGCTGTTAAGTGAACCTAGCGTCAAAGTGTCGCTATGGTCAACAAACATAGTGAATTTTAAATAGTGCATTTATTCTATTGTAGTTTATGCGTTATCGACGAAGTACATTTAATTGAATCCAATAAGTTTAAATGAAATTCAAAATGCGTATAATTTAATATTCCGTACAAGGAAGTCATGTGGTGTACATATCGGATGTTTTTAAACAAGATTTCATGAACGTTGTTAAGTAAGTTATGAGATGGAATGAAATGTATAAATCTGGGACTTTCTAAGTATCTATTTTAAGACATATTCTATATACCTAGAAGGCACTTAATGATTACGTATGGATTTGCATGAAAAGCAAGATAGATGTTAATGATTCTATGACCTACTCTAATTTTGATTCCGAAACGCATAGTAACCATTATGGTAGATTTACTTGAACGAACTGAACTTTATAACGAACTGAACTTCATAAAATTCATATTTTGAAATTACAGGCAGGCATCAGTATTGGCAAACAACCAACTTGTAACATTTTTTTGCTTAAATTAAAGCTATTTATAGTTTAATGAATTTTTGTGTGATTCTAAGATTCTAATTCTAAAGTAATAATGAGATTAATGATAATAACGATTTTAACGTTTAAGAATTCATAGATGATTTGTGTGAATACTCTTTCGCCACACCAGTTGTAACAAAATTATAAATTAAAAATGTGACACACTAACAGAAAAATGTCACTAATTAGCTTTTAACGTGAAAAACAATAATCTTGAACTGCTCTTATTTATTTATTAATCGCGCGTCAAGTCAAGTAGAAAATCAATTATCGGAATTTTGAAACTGTATATCTCGACCAATTTTTATCGTCAAACATTTTGTATTTTATTTTCTATAATTAGTGTAAAACTTTACTAAACATAAGCATAGGGACTAAAGGAGCGTACAAAAAGTTAGATTTTGTAAAATATATAAAATTAATTAAAAAAATTTTAATTTGTCATTTAAAATATTTTTATAATTGGAAGAACATATGTACAGTAAAAAGTTGCGAAAATAAAGGCCAGGCAAGGACTTTTGCGGACACATTGTACGTATATGTCATAATTTAATGCGTAGGAGGAATCGGATACTTTAACAGCTTGCAGTCATAGATGGCTGAGTGGAGAGACGAAAAGATAAAGCTGACAAAAATGAACTTTGAAGAAGTCCCAGTCTTTATTTTCACTCATATAAAACCATCTTAATAGACATTTGTACAATCATAATGAAATACGATAATTTTTATATACATTGGTTTTAAAAATAAGACGTAAGCATTTAAGCAAGTTAAAGCAGTGTGGTGTTGGCAGAGCAGAAGTTAGGGAAAGGAATGAGTTACGTAACTGCTTGTGAAGAGTATTTATACTTAGTATGATGCAGAACTACAGCAAAGCTATGATTGGTTAATTTTAGATTGATATATAACACGAAAAGGTCTCGAATTTGGGAGAACAGATGAATTTAGGGGAAGATCACCAAATCTACAATAGCTAATTTTCAGGTCGCCAATTATTCTTAAAGCAGCCATTGTATTTTGTTATATCCCACATATCCCCCCTTTAAAAGAAAGAGAGCAGGCTGAAAGAAAAAAAAATTAGAGAAGCAAGAGAAAGTTTATCGTATGAGGAAAGACTTGGGGAAGCATCAAGGACATAGCCTGCAGGTTTTCCTATGCCCCGTCATTGTTCATGACCTTTCTCATATATAGATTATATGATGCTCAAACAACTAATTTACAGTTGATACAACAAAAATATAATTTCTAAATAAAGCTAAATAATAAATTAACATTTAAAATCCTCGAGTTGTTAAAATGTCCAATGAAAATTTTGTAAAGTTTCTTGACGAAGATATTTCTACAAAATAAATGTTCAAATGTCTTCACATATTAAATGCTCAAATAAAGTCTTTCAAATTTTTGTTGGTGAAAGTATTTCCATTATAATATAGATTGAGCTGCCAACTATCATGTGGAAATATAATACTCAATTTTTGATTAATTAAATAAGTTATTCTTATTGTGGATACACATATTTAATACAACAAACAATTCTATATAAAAACATAACAATATAATGCAATAAATAAGACAATAATACTTTGACGAGAAATTGTCGTGTCCTCTCCAACAAAATCAGAGTACCATCTTGCTGCTGGTTGGGGGATGCTTACGTACAATATACTATAAAAAAAAACTCTGTTCCTTAGAAAAAGGCAACTGGTTTTTGACATTTATTAACCCTTTCAGTCCCAATTTGTTTAAACTCACTTACTTTTTTATGTACTCTTGGTAATTATCACAAAGAATTGAAAAATATCATTTCAAGCACTTTATTTTAAAGTGGCTTGGTTCCAGGGGCCTGGAACTATTATGTTCCACTGGGTGATAATAGTGGGACATATGTGTCCCATTAGTAGTAAATTGTTGACACATAAAGAAAAAAATCAAAAGAAACTATTTTTATTTTCATAACTTGTGTGTGATAAGAAGTAAAATAGTTTTGGCATAATGGCAGATTGCATGCCACACAAATTGGTTTACTTCTTTTCTCTCGTTTTTTTCTTGGTACAACTGTGACACCTTCTTCTAGTGGGCCCTTTGATGGGTAAGTGATCTCCTATATTCAACAACTTGGAACTGGATGATGGTCTACCATATTATAATGGTATGGTACCATATTGCAGTGGTGGTCTACCATATTGTAGTGGTGGTCTACCATATTGTAGTGTAGTGTATGGTCTACTATATACAATTTTGTAATGGAGATGTTAGAAATGATGCTTATTACCAGGGGAACATCAACTACGTAGTAAATTGATGAGTGTAATTCCCTCTAGGCTTCTTTAAACATCTACTGGGGCTTGTATAACCCATTGGTACTGAGAGGGTTAAATGTACTATCCACTTGCATCCAAACAGCCTTTGTGGGGTGACTGTAATAAGTGATTACTTAATTCAGTACTTGAAAAGTAACCAAAGGAAAGGCTAAAACCCAGTTGACCAAATACAAACGATGATGAATTTACTCTCTGTATTTTAGTTCGGTTGCTTTTGTAGAAACTACTAGGCTTTCCACTTTTCTCACGAGACTGGGTTCAAAGAAATGCCATCAATTCTTTGTACAAATAACAGATTGCAGAGACAACTTAATAATTCTAAATCAAATCAAAGCTGCTTTACTAACGATGTAATGTCAATCCTATAACACTTCGAAAAGAATAGGGGGCTTCCTTCCAGTTCTTTTGCTTCGTGCATTTACTTGTTTCCTAGTTCATTTAATGCTGTTTATCCATTGAATTATGTAAGAATATGACAGAGGTTTCTTCCACCATTTTATTGACTAAACTATACTGAACTATCCATCTATATTCATATATATAAATCTAGGATCTTTTTATCATTCTAAAATTTTAAAGAATTTGTTTTTATTTTAATCTTATTCTGGCAATGTGGAAAATACATTCTATGTTTTTAAATATCGTGGATTTGTAATCTCTTCGTTACTTAATTACTCTAGACTCTTGAAGAGGAGTTTTGATCTAGATGCATTCATCTTTTCCCAATTTAGGTTTTCGAGTTTCACTTCTGCGAATACACTTAAGTATTCAGTACTTGCACAGCTATCGAAATGATCTGTCTGTAGATGCAAATACCTTCTGTCTTAGAGAAAATGGGCCCCAACAGTCGGTCGTTGAGTGTTTAAGACCGCTGAATACTGGGAGTTTACCCGGGTTTGATCCAAGCCGAGAACAGGTTGGTTATATGGTTGGTTTTTATGACTGCCCCATGTCTAACGCGACTACGGGGTAGCTCCCCTTAGAAAGCCCTCCACGAAGGCATACCTTTTCTTAGGCAGATTGCTTTCTTTTTTTTAACATGTCCAATAACCTAACCTAACCTACGCTTGATTTATGACAAAATTTACCGCACTAGAATTATTAAGAGCTTATAAAAATTAAATCCGTGACGAGTTTATATTTTTTGAGCTTTTATAACTTGAAAAGCATTTATCAAAGAATGTCATATTAAATGTGCATATTTATATCTTTTTCTGATTGCATACCTCTGAAAATATCTTCGTACCTGTGTAAAATAATGCCCATAGTTTCCTGCTAGTTTATGGAGTTTCCTGATAGTTTATGGCAAAACCATAGAAGCAGAAAATAACGGATTTGAAGACCGATTCGGGTAAAACTAGTTTTCATAAATACAGGTAGGTTAATCTTACATATAACAGTATGGTATTCAATTGATCGAAACTCTTTTCACATATTCCTGTTAATTCTGTTTATTTGCTATAAAGGTGTATTAATTCTCTGTAACTTTAAATTCTTTCGCTCTTACACTATTAGTAATTTTGTCTGTAAGAACACTTTATATTAGATGGTCAGTGTTTGTAGCTGTTTGTAATGTAGACTTTTCCCGTAGGTCAAAGAAAAAAAATTACATTTTTTTCAAATATAAGAATCCCATTTAAAGAAGTAATTAGAAAATTCATAAGTTGTCCATTCTTTATTTATCATTTAAATTAATTTTTATCATGTACTTAAATTGTTTTTGCAACAAAATATTCGAATATTCGCTTCGATTAGTGAATTAATTATTACCCTTGTAACTTTAAGCAAGCATACAAATCTTTTAATCTAAATTTCCTCCTTCCTTTCGACAATTAATTATAAAGCACTTTAGTGACCCAATAACTCATGTTGTATATACCCTCTCCAGACGTCTCATCGTATTTACCGCAATTCTTCATCAATTATTGAAAACATAAATTTGTGCTTCCTAGCTTTACTGTGCGAGGCCTTTTACATTATTATTTTAAAAACACCGGGTGGTGAGAGTGACCGTATAAATTAGAGATGAATACATCATCAGCGGATTAAATAGCGCAAAGATTGAACATTTATTGATGAACCTAGAGAATTTCAATTTGATTCTCGGTCAAAGCAAATTTCGGTCAAGTTAATGGTATTTACATCTATAATTTATGGTCTAATTTTTTATTCATAGTTCAAAGGTTTAGCTTACGTAATTCTCTACTCATTCAAATTTTCCTTTTCCTTGAATTTTGATCTCCTTGTCCAGAGGATAAAATTGCATTTAATTCTAAGAATACGCAGCACTAGGATAGTGCTTAGCAAGCAGAAAATCTGCTCACAGAAAAGATCTACGGCTATACAACAACACGGTTATGTTCTTGCTGACAGTTGTAAATAAAGAAATATGATGCTTAGTAAAGAAAGAATCACTGTCCTGCAAGCTGTTTAATTTATTTTTAAACTCATGGCGGAACTACGGAAAACTATCGAAAATGTTAAATAATTAACAAAGAAAAGTCTCCTGTCTTGCAAGCTATTTCGTTTATTGAAATTCCTAGCAGTTAAGAAATTTGGTATGGTGAATAAAAATCTTTATTATTTAATTTATTATTTAAAGTAGACTTCCTCCTGATTTTTACTGCTCCTTTTCTATATGTTTAATTATCTACAGCTGTTTTGCATAGAGTTCTTCGCTTGCAAGTTTCAGAGGACGCAATGAGTTGCAAAGTTTTGTTTCTGTAATTCGATGAAAAACGAAAATAAAATAAATGTTTTACATTAAATTTATTTTATCGCGTTTTATTCTAGTAATTAATGAAATTACAATATGCGCTACTTTTTAACAGTTATCTACACACTCCGGGCAATTAAGGTAACTAATCGGTTAAGTTAAAAATGCGAGAAAACTGAAATTTAATAATACCTAGCAAAAGAAATAATAGTGCAAAACAAATAAACCTAAAAAAGAACTTTATGAAATTCTCAAAGTAATTGCTTTAATAATAGCAGAAAAGGAAACACAGAATCGTTCGCGAATTAATTAATTGGTAATTGCTTTTCTTTATAATGGTGTTCAGTGAGCAAGCCTTTCAATGTCTAATGTTATTGCTTGGATAACAGAAGTATAAGACATGGAATGCTTCTCTCGCTCTTTAACGCAAAAAATTTTCACGTTTTGCTGCTGTTCCAGTTTAAGAAGAGACGAATAAATAACTTACAATATAGTCAGACTTAAAAAGATTTTTTTTCCTTGAAAGAATACTTGTACTACTACCTCGAATTCTTCAGATCAGACTAGTATAGAATATAGTATCTTGAGGGGGCTCAATTTCGCATACAAAATGTCGAAACTGTTTATGAAATGTTACAAGTATTATAGATAAGTTTAGGTGTCGGAACTAACCTTTCTCAAAATACGCGTAACATTTGATTTAATATCTCAGACGTTTTCAAATTTCTGTCCATTCATGGGCATCTTAAGCTCTGAAGAAAGAAACAAAATCAGAGGGCGATAAGTCGGAAGAATATGGTGGGTGATTTGTCATTGCAACTACAACACTTAGCAAGATAGCGTAATACAGACAATTCTGTGTGGAGCCTAGCATTATCACTTAAAAGAAACCATTGCTAGATTCAAAACGTTTCTTTCAAATTCGCCTTATCCATTTTCTTAATTGAAAAATACTTCCCTCTAAAAATACTGATTAATTGATTAATTTTCAAGGAGAAGTTAGTTCATAGTGGACTGCAAAGGAGAAGTCCTTTGCAATCAAAAAATACAATCAGCGTCACCTTAGTCTTTGATTTTGATATCCGTGATTTTTATTATGGGAGTCCGTGCTTCATGGAGGCATTCTAAACCTGCGGTGAGCCGAAAGTCCTCTCGAGAGGTTGCTGTGGGAAAGAGGGGTGGATCACCCTCGGACCCATCCCCCCGGGGTGCCCTCCATCAAAATTGGGGGCGGAACTGAGCTAAATCGCACTGTCACCTGTAAAGTGCTCAAGGCTGCTGCCAACGACAGTCGTATACTTGCGTCCCTTACCATGGAGAATTTCATGGGCTTGGGCTGACTATAGGTCAGACAAGTGAGCACAACAACAAGATGTGCAACTTATATACATATACCGGGTGGCCATAATTAAACTGACAGTGCTCACAGTGTTCTGTAGCGCTATCTATTTGCGAGAATGACGCCACATTTTGTAGGAAGATTAAACAAGACGGGGGACGAAGGATTCCTCGAAAAAAGAAATTAGTTCCAAAAGTCACCGCTAGGGGAATATTTGGCGCTGTGTAATAGAAAATAGAATGTTAACAGATGCAAATGAATACGGAAATTACCTTTTATTTTGCATTCAAATGAGGTTCAATGTGGCTGCCGTTGTTGTGGACCACATACTGCATTCTGTGCGCAGTATGCACAACAGCAGAAAGTAACATGTTTGCAGGAATCTCCCGTACAGTCCGTGATATGTTATCCTTCAACGTAGCCACGTCCTGAACCACTCCTTGATAGACCTTGGACTTAAGGTAACCCCATAGCCAGAAGTCGCATGGGGTAAGATCAGGCGACCGAGGTGGTCATGCAGTTGGAAAGTAGCCGCTAATGACTCTTTCTGTTGTGAATTCTGTCGTAGCATCTGTTGCACCCGTACAGCAACGTGTGGAGGGGCTCTTTCTTGCATGAAAATGATTTCCTCCAGGCATTGTCTTTGCTGAAGTGCCGGAATGACAAAGCTGTTCAACATGTGGCGATATTTCTCTCCGGTAACAGAACAGGTTTCCGGTCCCGTCGGGGTAATGTTCTCATAGAAGAATGGATCTACGATAAATTCCGCTGTGAACCCACACCAAACAGTTACCTTTGGTGAATGTAAGGGAATTGCTGTGACTGCATGTGGTGATTTGTCATCCCAAATTCGGCAGTTCTGGGTAGTCACAGTTCCTTTCAGGTAAAAGTGGGCCTCGTCTCCCCATAAGATTTTCCACGGCCAAGCAGCATCCACCTCCATTCTGGCAAGAAAGGTGAGAGCAAAAGTCAATCACTTATCATGGTCGGGGTACAGTAACTCCTGTACGCGGCTGATCTTGTGCGGATAGAAGTTGATAATCTTTCGTAAGATTTTCCATACCGTACTGTAAGGCATATCCATATTCTGAGCTACTCCACGAACGCTAGAGGTGGCAGCAATATTATCTGGTCCTCTGTCGACAATCGTCGTGGCAACTGCTTCGATTGTATCCTGTGGTACAGGTTTTCGTCCTCTGCCTGACTGAACCTTCAGAGAACCTGTTTTCTCAAACGTCGCAACCATTGCTTTTAGCCCATTAACTGACACAGGACAGTTACCTTTAGGCATTTTTTGTGCTTTCTAAAAGCACGAAGAGCGGCTGAAGCGTTGCACTGGTTGAGGTAAAAGAATTTGACCATTAACGCAGGCTCGACTAAAGAAGGAGACATTGCACATAAACTTTCAATCCGATTGATTCGAAA
>KK112083.1:18855-40774 GCA_000611955.2 Stegodyphus mimosarum
TTTTTTTTTTTTTTTTTTTGAGAAGGGGATTGCAGAGATGAAATGAGCAATAAACCTTTACCTGCTAAGTGTCCTTCCCGGTGAGGGCTTTGCACATTTTCCATGTCTCCTGTTTCGAAATAACTTAATGATTTTGCAAGTGGTGCCCGAACTAAAAGGTGATGGACAATAATTTGTCACTAATAGAACTTGGCTATTAGCTTCTCTAATCCCAGTCTACCTTTGAAAGGGGAGCATATTATAAGGTATTTTCTTCCTCTTTTCTATATGGCTTCGTGGGGTAATTGGGAGTATATTCGACGCGTAAACGAGTTTACCTCTCCTTCTTCAAACACTGGTTCTTGTTTTTTTAGAAGTTGTAATAATATATAAATATGAAGAGTTTTCTCACTAATTTTTTACATGTAAAGGCTGTAGAGAATATCGAAGCACTAATAAATTCTTGACAACCATGGTTAACTACCTTCCTCACTATCAAGGTTTAGATATTAAAAAATATCTGCACCTTTTAATTTGTTGTCAACTTGAGTCCCGTCATTTCTAATGCTCCAACGGAAATTATTTAACACCACTACATTCAATTTCCCTTTATATCTTTATTATATTGTTGGAATTTGCTGATGAAAGCTTTCGCTGTGCTCATTGCTGACATCGCCACAATAGCCAGCAAAGAAATTCAAATGAGAATGCAGAATACGTATATTCAATGACTTTCGGAATCCGAACATTTCATACATGTCACAATATATTCCACCATTTGTTCGAAATTCTGCGCTCTTTCGTGCCAGAGGGAAACCTGATATATATGTCGTAATGTATTCCAAGCTGTTTATTCACTAAATTTCTGTTCGAATTGAATACCGCGTAATACATCACATGTCTGAGGTCTAACAACTATGCCTTATTTTATCATATAAGAGTGAACATTTGTTGGACAGTACAAATACTAGGTGATCTTTCTGCAAAACCTATAAACATTTCTTTATTGTCGATGATTCCAATTTCATATGAAATAGGAAAGAAACATCCCGGTTGGATCTATAAATCACTGTAAAATAACTCTTTTCATATCAGGTGTAATGGTGAACATGGACATCAGTTCTCCATTTTGTAATGGGAATGCTGTATAGAAGACGACTGCGCCCATGAAACAACGGTATGCTTTGAAACAATTTTGTAATCTCTCTTAAACTGCAAAAACTTTAAAGTCACTGCAAATATGTCAATATCGCCACTAATGCACCAATGTCGCCACTAATGCACCAATGTCTGTCTTACGCGGTATATTTATTAAGGCAAAAGTATCTTTAATGTGATGCCGCGTAGATAGATTTATAAGGTATTTCTCCCGCCTTCTTAACATGTCTCTGTGGTGTAGTGGTCAGCACACTTGACGTGTATTAGAGAGGTCTGTGGTTAGAGTCCCGGCGAGGGCATTGCTCATTTTTCACCTGTCATGCTTTCAAAAAATAATGTCTCCATACTGTCTACATAATGCTAATGTCTCCATACTGGCACCCGAACTAAAAAAGGGTGGAGGATGATGATTGTCCACCACCAGGATTTGGCGATTGGGTCCTTTAATCCACAGTCGCTCTTTAAAGGGCGTATATATGGTATTTCTCCCGCTTTCTTAGCTTGCCTTCGTGGTGTAGTAATCAGCACGCTCGGCGCGTATTCGAGATGTCCATGATTCGAGTTTCAGTGAGGGTATTGCTCATTTTTCATCTCTCATGCTTCCAAAAAATACTTAATGTCCCTACAGATTCACTTTTATTGCATAAAAATTGCTGAAACTATTTAAGTCTGCAGCAAGAAGCTATAGCCAGGTGATAACATTATTACAGCTGTGAAGACAACAATCCAGCTCTGAGATTTTGTATTTTTAAGGTCATGATTAAATATCACTTAATTGGATTTATTTTTTATTATATATGGCACTCGCAACTAATGATGAGGAACAGTTCTGATCTTGAGATGTGGAGAGTTGTTATGTGAATTCAGGGTTATCTTATTCGCATTTTTCTAAGATGAAACTTTTAAAGCACTTTGGCATTGATACATCGGGACCATATTGAATAGAGCTGATTGTGGACGCTATGCTGAGTCAACATATGAGATAACTTAATAATTTAAATGATAATTCCAGAATGGATTAAACATACCTGTATTTTAGTTCACAAAAATAAAAGAAGACGTTAGAGTTACATCAAAGTGAACTCTTTCTTTTTTATATTTTTCCTGTTGCCAATTTAGAGGAACTAAAATTCGCGTTAAGAAAGGTAATATTATGTGTAAAGGGAGCTGCTACATTCTTCAGAGTAAAAGGGGATCCAGATAAACTGAAGTTCTCTTTTTGTTTTGGGTTTGCCTTTTAAAAACAGGTAGTAATAAACAGAAAAATCATTTTTTATACGATCAGTAGATTTTCGCCAAACCAAAAGCCTTCAAAATTTTGTATAAGAGTCTTTCTTATGTGTCCGTATATGAAGGATAGAAGAACAAGTAACACAGCACCCGTAAGCATAAATCTGTCCTGATCATGGATTTTTCATCAAATCATCAAAAATAAAAGAAATATTTATTTTTCTTAGCTCAAAATCCGATGTTAGTCTCCAAATAGAATTCTGCGTCCATTCAATCTAAATGCGCGGCTTCACGTTTGATACCAGTCTGTTGCCATTCAGCAAAATATAAGATTCTTTCAAACTGAATCTGCTTTGTGGATTCACAAACTGAGCTGTTTGAAAGCACTAAATGCAGTTCTTAAGAATATACGTTTCTTTCTTGTGAATTGGATTGATTTAAAAAATAAAAAAGCTCGAAATTCATGATATATTTAATTTAAAATATTCCAATATTTTCATAGAATGACGTTATACCCTTATTTAATTCATATTTTCTAAGACTTTAACGAATTTTTGATTAAGAAATTCAATGATTTCAAAACGCGCAGTGGTCACACTCTACAAAAACACTTTTATCTCCAGTGCGCGAGACTGTCTATTGGAAATTTTAAAGGTATGCTGTTTTTAAATATTGTGCCATTTTTTTGTTCAGTTGAATTTTATGGGTGTTAGTGCGAAGAATGTCACATGTAAAAAACAAAGTTAACGCATAAAAGCTAATAAGAAGAAAACAATTTTTTTTATCCATCTTACTAAGAAAACTGAATCCTGATGTGATGAACTGAGGAAAGAAAGAAAATATATAAAAATGTATGCCAACATTTAATACTTCGTCAGGAAATCTAACCATATGCTGTTGTGCAGCTTTTGAGAATTTTGTGATTTTGCTGTTGAATTGTAAATGGCGTAAGTTCGAAAAAAACAATGCATAGTAATATAGCTAAAAGGACAAAAAAATTAGCAGAAAAAAGTGTAAGAGCAGACTGGTTGGAAAAACCTTAACAACACCTTTTACGCGACCGTTATATTCTGAAACCTTTCACATTTTTTGGTTGTTGTTTTCTTCCCAGGGGTAATGGCATATTTTCTAGACATAAATTCGACTTTCCGGGATATGTAGCTAAGATAGTTTGGTTTACTCCTGCACGTACACATTATTACTTTTATTAGCTTCTCATCATAGAAGTTTTAATATGCATACAACGACAAAAATCTTGCCTCGAGCACCGAATATCAAGTAATATAAGGGTTTCTTTCGATGAGTACTTTGAGACCTCAGCGGCATGAAAAATGAGTAGTGTTATGGTAATTTAGGGTGCCAAAGAACCATGAATGTTGATTTTGCGAAATAAACATTCCTTTAGTTAAATTTTGGCTTCGTATTCATAATTTTTCGGAATATTTTAATGTTCTAATATAGTTTGATGCTACTCAGCCATCGAACCATTTATATATGTTTGCTGTAGCTTTCATGTCGTGAGCTGCCGTTGCATATTGTTTTAAATTATCTCACTAGTAACATCAGAACAAGCCCAGGAAACTTATCGATGCAAGGAGTGCAATATTGCGCCTATCTTTGGCAACAGCTTTCCACACCAGATAGGTGACAGTACGACGTTGCTCAGTTCCGCCCCCAATTTCGATGGAGGGAACCTGGGGAAGACGGGTGGGAGGGTCTCCCACACCTCTTCCCCTACCATCAACCTCTCCAGTGGATTTTTCGGCTCGTCGCATGTTTACAGTGCCCCTACGTTGCACAGACAGCATACATTTACAAACATTCACGCCTTCTCCTGGATTAGAAGCCGAGTCCTTCGGTACAGCAATCAGCGTCACTAATCCCGGTTGGGCGGCTCCGTTACATCTTTCATACCAAGACCTTTAATTTTTTTTTTTATAAATCAGCCGTTGCTTTAAAACTGATTTGAACTGCGTTTTCAGATCTGCTTAGAAAAATGTATTAGCTATGTATTTAACTTTTTAACTTTAATTGTAATGATTAACGTAACCAGGCTGGAGGACGCAGCGCCAAAAAAAAGGTATCATTCTCGCCTTTTTGGTGTCCAAATTTTCCATAATTCAATGTTGATTCTGCGCGCTTTGGGGCAGCATTGTCTTTACGCGGCGGAGCTGCTATTTATGCATGATTAAAATTGCCGTTTATAATCTTATCGAATGTTTAATTTGGGCATATTTCCAGAAATGTTGCGACATTACTTTGACATTCCCAGACGCGATCATATTTCCTTTTAACAGTCAGACTGTGATACATAAAACTGACCTGCCTTTTTTATTACACCAAAGAAGCCAATAGAATTCGTAATTTCATCTCCGTGGTTCGCACTCCCAAATTAATAAAGATTGGGGACTTTCATAGCAAAATTTGTGTAGAATTGCTTAGTGAAGTCAAATAGCCCTAAATAATCTTGTACATAGTGCTAAATGATAAAAGTATATAAGCAAAAAACGGTACAATCATTCAGTAGAAAACTAAGTATTGGAGTTTGTGCTCAGAAAATGAAGATGATTGAGGAAGAGAAATAAAAGGTTTATTCCCAGTAGTAATCTTAGACAAAAGTGCTTTTTAGCGAATTTTCCTCGCTATAAACTAAGGATTTAAATCTTCGACAGCCGCATGCATGCGTTACTCAAAAAGATTAACGATATTTTGATAAATGTCGATATGTATTTCACAAATATTTTTTTCTGTTTTATGTATACAATGTATACAATTTGTTTCTGTTCTTTGTATATTTCACTAGCAAAGAAAAAATGACTTTTGATGTTTGTGATAAATTTGAATTTTTCAGCCAGAGGAAGGAAACATTTCCTACATCTCGCCCAGGCTCTAATTTTAGTAAAACTCGAATAGAATATAAGATAGTAATATAAGATATGAACATTCTTGATATGAAGTTCACTGTTTTTAAATCTAACGTTATATCTTCGCCATGTTTCTTTAATATAAAACAGGTGGTATTAGTTTAATATTATTTATAACACGGATAGCATTTCAAACAGAAAAAAAAAATAAAAATAACTAACAAAACTAATTGGAATTCTTTTCTACCTTAAATTTCTGGTTAATGTTTAAAAAAATGGTATTACAAATATTAGAACCCTTGATGATGAGGAACACATTCCAGCTTTATTTGGTTAAGATTTATTACTTAAACAAAATTAATATTGAAATTATTTTGCACTGAGGTTTTTAGAGCTTACGTCAATGTTAATTACAGAATGAACGAAGCTTTAGACAGAAATATGTGCTGTATTAGTGAGAAATAATTATATAATTGGCATACAGATTTACACAATGTATATCACTTCGGCAGAGATAACATCTGCCTAAGCGAAGAGATGTATTCGTGCGGACTTTCTAAGAGAAACTGATTTTCGTTCATTTCTTATGAGGAGAAAACAATTCAAACTAGTCTCTTCGCCTAGGTTCGAACCCAGAACAAACTAGTGGTATTCAGCACTCTTTAAATGCTTGGCTACTAATGGGGCGTTTACACAATTAAATTTTGCAGGATAGGTATGCTTCGGTGGATATTAAATAGATGAAATTTTAATTTTGTAAATGATGGACATATTTCATAAACAAGAATGTTGTTAAGTCATTATGTTATATTGATGCAGGAGCATGGAAAATGTGCAATGTCCTCGCAGAGATTTGAGCACCGAATCTCCCGACTGCTAGTAGGGCATGCTACCCATTTACACCACGAAGGCACATGGTAAGATGGGAGAAAATGTACAGTAAAGTAATAATACAGAAGACAACTTGGTAGGATGTAAATCTGAAAAAATGGTGACTTAGCACTTTATAGAGAGGAAAGGGATTTTGGAGCAGGGAATCTCAAAGACTCATAATGAATCTGGGCTCAAACATGTGATTCAAGAATAATTTGCTCAATTCTCTGTCCGCTTTGCAATAAAAATGCGAGGAAGAAATGTCTTAACTCCTCATGCTTTTCCATTCCATGTAAAGAATGTAAGAACCAGAGCGATTGCCAGTTGATGTCCAATTGATGGAAAATTATCATCTGATATTTATAGTGAGCGCATTGAATGTGAATGTAATTGAATAATGTGAAGTTCACTGAATGTGATGACGCTGAATGTGGAGCAATATTCAAAGTGAGAAATCTCGAGAAATTCACGTATTCTATGCTGGTTAAACATGGAAGATATATGCGATAGCTCCTTACATTCGTTAAGCCAAGACTATTTATTTAAGCAAGAGTAGTCTTTCTTTAACAAACGAAAAACTAATTCCGAGATGAATTTGCTCAAAAATGATGATTTTGATTACAATTATATTGAAGTGAAACGAGTACGATAATTTTACCGGTGTGCAGTTTATAAAGGAGTCATTTATTTCCGCAATTATCATAACTGAATCGTGAAGGTGAGCAAAACCTACATAATAAGTTTTAAGAACACTGAGGCATATACTAAACAAAGAATTAACTTTGATTAATTTACAACGATATTCGAGTACCTGTTTTCGTACATTATAGCAGCGGTGAAGACTTAAGCTAACAAAAAGACAGAACTTCCAAGAAAAAACATAAAATTCAACATTATTTTCTTCTATTACTACCGCTACAGTACGATAATCGAAATTGTATAAATGCAGAAGTCAGCCAAGAAAAAGTAACCCGCCAATTGGCGAGAGAAAAAACAGTCGCCAAACATAACAACAAATATTAGGCGTGAAACCGAAACAAAATTCTTGCAAATCGATGAACTTGAGGAGGAAGAGCAGTTCAAAAGCTGAAAATTCCACATAGGGGGCGCGATTTGATCATGGCTCCGCAAACCCGATCATTCGAGGAAAACTCCAACTCCGCTGGACCTTTTCTGTTCTCCTCCGGGCATGCGTATTAGAAACTCTGGGAAGGGGATCCAGGAAGCACATGCCTCAGATGACGCCAAGGGTTTCAAACGAACGTAAAGACGGCCTCTGAGTACTATTACGAATGTGCTAAGGTTATATAAAAAGTTAGTTTATTTAAGAACTTCGGTAGTGACGTAAAAATACACGAATCGCTTTGCTTTTAACCCTTTACCCCAATCAAGACATGTTTCTACGAATACTTGCGCAAATGTGACTAATTGTGATACAACCTAATCAAGTGAAAAGTGATTCGGGATTGATGGAATGCCTAATGCTTAGAGAAATTTTAATGAAATCCACCAAAAGTTTCGTAATAAGTGTTTGTAGGTTTAAAATATCATGTTGTTTTCCTGTAATACAAGTAATTTAAGGGCAATATTATTTACCTATGTAGATACATATATGTTGCCAATAATTACGGTTATACGGTTCTTTTTGGAATAAGTAGGTTATTTTGTATCATCTCATCTGCCAGAGTTCAATTAAATCTACATTTAGCAGAAGAAAACTTCTTCTAAAAATGGTACATCACATAATCGTCAAGGTAAATGATTGCTTTCCTGTGCACTAAAGACACAATGTTTAATTAATAGTTATTAATAATAATAAACCTTACTGAAAAAATATCCTTTAAATCTGAAAGCTGAATAAACAGTTATTAATGTATTTTTGGCATTTTTCATAATTTGATATGGGAATCTTGTGTTGGCTCATATTTAGAAATTTCATGAAATTTATAACATTTATTCTTTTGGCATGATTGGAAATTTAATTGATACTTTGAAATTATATATTGAGATATATTAATGATGTTAGTATAAGTATATATCTATTCTATGCTTTAATAACAAGATTTGATAAAAGTTATTAAATCGAGTGAAAAAAAACTGCTTGTCAAAATGGATGTAACAACCAAAATGTTGTTTGGTTTTATAATATTCATTAACCCCTTTTATGTAATGTGGTCAACAATCGGAATAGTTGGTGCAATTGCAGAAACTCAACGACCAAGCACAAGAGTAGTTCAAACAAAATATGGGACCTTACGAGGCGTAATCGTGACGCTATCGAACAAACACTTGCAACCTGTGGAAAAGTTTCTTGGAGTCCCTTATGCTGGAGTTCCTACGGGTTCCTTAAGGTTTATGCCTCCGGTAACACCGCCACATTGGAAAGGCGTTCGCCCAGCCGATCATTTGAGCTGGGTTTGCCCTCAGAAGTTACCTGATATTTCGAACGAAACTGAGGCACTGAAAAGAATGCCTGCTGGAAGACTAGACTATTTAAAAAGACTGGTGCCTTTCCTGACCAATCAGAGTGAGGATTGCTTGTATCTCAATATTTATACGCCTGCAAGTGGTAAGAACATATTTTTTTACTTTTTAATAATTGAAGATTAATAAGCTCTTTATACTGAAATTCTATGCATATTTTCATTTTTAATTAATCTCTTGACTGTGGCATGGGTTTTATTTCTATAGTCTGTATACAGTTAGTTAAAATAAAGCAATTTAATTACTATGAACCATAAATATCACATAGCGGTCATTTGCTAGTAAATGGTAAAAGATCCCAAGGTCAAACTGTGAGTCACTGCAAATGTTTTTTAACAATACGTAAGATATTTTATCTCTTGAAGAAGCTATATTTTGTAACTTCTTTTGTACGTTTTTGGGAAATGGAATTAGTTTTTTAAATGCTGCATATTTATATAAAAACGAAGTATAGTTGCTTTGTTAATAATGTTATAACAGATATTTAAGAAAAGATCTGAGGAGAAGAGACCTTTCGATTCGTCAAATATATCGTGTTCATAAATATTCATAGAATGTTAATTATTCGCTGATCCATAAAAATAAACAAATTGAAGCGTGCTTCGTTAATGTTTAAGCTAGTTTTTTCAAACAATAATAGCAATTGATTTCAGCTACTTCTATCGTTTTACAGAATGCATTTCTCTATCTCATATGTAACAGCCATAAATATTTACTTTTCATTAATTTGAAATATTTGTCCTAATGCAAGGAAACGAAAACCTTTCCTTACCATTTGATTTATAAATAAACAATATGTTTATAAACATTACGTAAAGTGGAAATGAAAAGTGTAAATACAAAGAACTTCTGTTTTTATTTAACAAGCATCTTGTTATAGATAATATTTGAGAACTAGTCTTAAAGTTTTAGTTCCTTTTCCAGTACTATCATTCTGATACCTGTACTTAATGATACGTATACGTGTATATTAAAGTTTCAATGTATCCGTTAGTTATATTTTCTGGTCAAATAATTCTTTTCAATATTTTTGTTATTTGGTATAAATTAACTTGAAATATTTTTAAGTTAAAACCATATTTCTATATTTTATACCCATACATCAAACTATATATATATATATATATATATATATTAGGTGAAAAAGAGTATGTGCAATTCATTTAAACATGCGCGCATCAGATGTAACATGAATTTCTTCGGTAGCCTATAACAAGTACTGCAGGGATTTATGGTTTCCAAGCGTGCATAAGATTTAAAGTGCCTAAAAGTCTATGCAAGCAGTACATTATAAATATTCACATATTTTTGACATTTACAAAAAAAGGCATTTGTTGCTGACAAAGGCTAGCATAAAACACGAGGAACAGCAAGAAGATCTTCACTAAAACTATCATTTAGACAGCAAAATATGAAACGTAAATTTTAGATCATTCCAAGCTTCATAAAGCGAAAAAGCTTTAAGATGTTGAAAGCAATTTGGCAAGAGTCAGAAACCGTACATAGTACTTGAAATGCTTAAGATGAGTGATCGCTAGCTTTCATAATGCTCTAGAGAATTTTATATATATTCGGATTTTTTTAGTTCTTTTTTTTAGCCTAAAGGGCAATAGCTCAGAAGGGCTATTGATTTCGTTTTAGCATTGTGCCTTGATTCACTTTTCAAACCGTTGCCACCAAATACTACGGCCTCGTTTTATAGTTAAGGGAATTAAATAATGAATTATCTGCATAAATGCATATATGTTTTTCGCACTGTGATAAAACAGCGGTACCCAGAGCCATCAAATTTTGAATATCGTAGTAATCCTCCATCGAATACGGGCATCTGAAAGCCCTAATTTGGAATTTGTTTTATTATTGATTTCATATTTTGTCAGACATTAAAGAATTTTTGATTAACAAACTGAACGCTTTCAAAGCGAGGTATGACAAAACTGTACTTAAAAAAAAAAAAAGAAAAAAAAAGAGTTTTTATCTCCAGCGCGCGAGACTGTGTATCGGAAATTCTAAAGATACGCTCATTTCAAAATTATTTTGTGATATTGTTGCTGAATTGAATTTTATGGTTTAAGTGCGAAGGAATGTGATATTTAATGAATAAAGGTAGCGCACGGAACGTTAAAAAAAGCCTCTTTGGACATAATGTAAAATCTGAAAAGCATTCAAAATTTTTTTCGGTACGTGCTCCCTTGTTGTTCAAAATTTTTTTCGGTACGTGCTCCCTTGTTGTTGTTGTTGTCGTCGTGTCATGGAAGAATGTCATGGAAGAATTACCACATGGAAGAATGATTGCCAGAGCCTGAGAGGGTTTGGACTTCTATTTTCCCACCCCCCAATTTTGAGGGAGAGCACTCCGGGGGGAATCCAGGGGTCTACCACCCCTCTCCTCTCCCACCAATCCACACGAGAGGCCTTTCGGCTCGCCGAATATTTAAAGTGCCGCCATGCCGCACCGACATTATACATTTACAAACATCCATGCCTACTCTGGGATTCGAACCCAAGCCCTTCGCCACGGCAGTCAGCGACGCTAACCACTGTGCCGGTTGGGCGGCATGTGCTACCTTAGCTATTAAGACTAAGGCAAGTAACACAGCCGATGATACAGGAAAAGGGGAATTTTTTGGAAGTCTGTTACTAAATCTAGCCGACGGATATATTCGAAATTCTGCACGTAGATTAGGTAATGAGTTCATTTAACCTGTATATAATTACTCATCCGAAAATTTAAGCCTGTTGTCGAAAATGTAATGAAAAGCATAAAACGTACGGGCTACTTGCTATACAAGCAATGCTATGGCTTGTGTTCTCCAAACTTTATATGTAACGTTTTAATGTAAAATGCAATGTATTTAACAGTAAGAACCTAACGCAATATATCCCGCATTTAAGTTGCAAAATGTAAATTATGCATTTTAAATTATTCTGCGTATTTTCTTGCTTTTTAAGGAACTTTAAAAATGATAGAAATCAGAAAGAATACTTTTTTAATAATAGTATAATAGTATTTTGAGATTTAAATGAATGAAGTGAAAAAACTTGAAGAATTTTAAAGTAATTTGATTTTTATTCTGTTACTTGAATTTCGCTGATCTACATCGGTTATCTGGCTTAGGTGAGTTATACAGCTAATATATCATATAAAAAATTAAAGAATTTTACTTTGAACAACAAACACATTTTGAAGCAGTGCTCATCTTAAATACGACATATTTTATTTATTCATGTAGAATAAATCACTTATAAAATTTCTAAGTAGATGTTTATTTCATAAGAAAACGTTCTGCAATATGTTTTGCATAAAATAACTCTGCAAACAGAAATACAGGTCAACTGTTATGCAATAGAAATAAATAGAATACCTGCGCCTAATAATATCCACTTCAGAGGTTCAGAGGTATTTTAGAGATACAATAAGTTTACATATTTTCCGACTTTAATTAAAGACTAGGCAAAATTTATATTCACGAATTCTGTATAATTTACTCTATATTTGTCAGATATCAAATCGTTAAGTAAAACTAATTAAATAATTAATTTTATTTTAAGACTTAATATTTCGCAAATGTAGTACATACGAATTTTGTATAATTTGCTCTACATTTGTGAAATATCAAGTCTGAAAACAATATTATTTATTTAAATTTTCAATCTGTAGAAATCTCATTGCAAACAAAACTTTCGAAGTGTACATTTATCCCCATTTTTATCTTCCAAACTAAACATTTTACTCTGACAACGTACAAAGTAACAATAATTACAGACAGAAATTCTTTGAATACATAACTGCTTTATTTATAAGCTGAAATTTACGTATTTGTTCTATATGCATTTAAGTGCTCTTCAGGGTCTTTTGGAAAGAGAAACTGGATGTATAAGTCTTTGACAGGCAAAATAGAACACTTTAAATGAGTTGCGCATTGAAATGTATTCTACGCTTCCGAATGGAATTAGCATTTAGAATAAAAATTAGCAACTAGGAATAAACAGCTGGGTATTATGGAACTATATTTGATTAGTATACAGCTAAATGTCATTCAAGAAAGTTTTTGTTTCTAACTCAGAGGTACAAAACGTACGTAAAACTAATTAGATAAAATTTGAATCAGCGCAAGAAAGTGAGTGAAATTTATCACGATATATATGGCCGTGATCCTGAAAATTCGCCCTCCAGTCAACAGTTATTTTCTGCGAATAATTTGAAACAAGTTTTGCAGTTATAGTTAAAAACTGGAAACAAAAATCCTAACATTCTTGATTTACAAATACCGTTCTATAAGCAAATGGATTGGGTTTGTTACTATTATAAAAAAGCACTAGAGGGCTAAAAGGTGGTGGATGATAATTCTTCATTTAGCGAACAGGTCCCCTAATCGCCCTTTAAAATGGGGAGAATATAATGTATTTTCTCCGCCCTACCAGCATACCTTCTTGGTGTAACCGTAGCACACTCGTCGGTTATTCGAGAGGTTCAGATTAGAGTTCCAGTTAGGGCGTTGGACATTTTTCACATCTGCTGCTTCGAAATAGCTTAATGCCTCTACAACTGCTGACACGTGAGGCTTCAACATGGAACGAATGTGAAATGTTCAGCTGTATTCTTAAAAGTCTGTCCCTTGTACAGAGGGAAATGAGTTTAGCTCTGCAAAATGAACAGTTTCATTAGGAATTAGCACCATGAATTCGCTCAGAAAGAGTCATCACTTTCAGTTAAGCCAAACGTGTTTTTTGCTCTCGGAAGCTTCTGTTATATTCTAGAAACTATACTTTAGCTTCTAACATCTCAAAGGCCTTGGCATCGACTAGAAGACAGATTCAGGGTTTTCTTTCTCAACAAATAGGTAGAGCTATCTTAAACCAAGAAGACGTTTAAAAGAGCATTAAAACTATTCGTATTCCAGCGATTTCTGCTTGCAGTATGTTCATCAGTCTTCTAATAATGAGCATTGCGGTAAATTAACGTAATCTTCTTTTGATAATGATCTTTGTAGTAAATTAACGTACTTTTCATCTGATATTGAGCTTTGTTGTAAATTTGATCTCCTAGTTGTATCCTTCACAAATCTGTAAACTTCAAAATCGGTAAATAATTATTTATTTAAAATCATTAGGAAATTGAAATTAGTATAAAATGCTTAATTTTTTTGCAATAAATGACCAATTTGTGATACACATACGGATTATAACTCTTTTTATCCAATGAAATTAATTTTATTCTGAAGAAGAAAGGACCGTGTAGTTTTCTTGTCAAATATTTATTGAAACTAAACCGATATAAATGTTGAATATTTTCTTAATTACTACATCTTAATTAGATGATTTAGATCTCTGTTGTTCTTTTTGCGTACCAAGTTGCCACTGCTATTTAGATCTTTCACTAACCTCATGTTTGATCAAGTATTTCTATATTAGTAATCGATCCTTTTTTATTAATGATCACAGAAAATCCCATACTTAATGAAGAATTTTTGTATTAGTTATAGCGTCTCGTATTCTTTGTGAAAATTATCCCCATATCTTAAGTACAATGATGTACAGAGAAGTATGTAAAGCACCATCTGTTAACTCATTATCTCTTCGCAGATGGCACCGACTCGTGCTTGCAAAAGCCAACACTTCTGGCTTAACTCAAAAGGTAAAAAGTAACTTAAAATAAAATAGAAATAAATTAGTCTAACGACATTTCGCAGGTTACTTAACACATAGGCAGGTTTTGGCTTGTAAAAGTCGGCGTAAACAAGCCTAATGGCTAGAAGCGCTGAACGCCACAGAAACCGAATCGCAAGTAAATAGAATACAGCAACGTGGCCTTCAGGAGGCAGAACACGCTGTTCTCACTTTTCTGAATTCACCTTTCAAAACCTTCCCTTATATACTAACTCCTATATACCTCATTTGAATACAAGCACGCTGAGTTGTTAATATTCCAGCAAGAAAGCTTGGGTTGAAAATCAATAGTAACAGGAAAGGTTGTTTCCAAAATAAAATTAACTGTTAGATAAAGTAAATAAATCCTCATACAGTAATCGTTTTTTTTTTTATAAAAATCTCCTAGGTTCGGTTGTAAGGTTTTAGTTTAAACTAACAATGTTTTATTTTAATTTGCCTTCTTCTATCTGTTCTTATTTCAACTTCCCGTTAGAATAAGCGCGCGTTTCAGCTTCAAGCTAATTTGAAGTGGAACCAAGTTTCTATTTAAACGGTAGGTAGGAACCTCTCAGTGTGAGAGAGCTTTTAGTCACAGACCACTGCTACTCTGTTCGACGTTCGCCTGATCAGCTAGTATTTAAATTCTAAACCTTAGCGCTGTTAATCTATTATTTATTGAAGTAATTCTAAGTGCTTTAGTATTAGTTAAATCTTGCTACGCACCATTTAGCATAGAGGCCAACCTCGCGTTCATAGCTCTGTGAGCAACAACGATTTAATTTCTATTTAACTTTAGTTCAAATTATTTGATTGTTCAGTTTAGACCCAAGTGCGTTCACACCACTAACATAGCTGCATTCAGCTCCTGTTCAAGATCAGGACTTAAAAGTATTTCACGAATATGTTCGCCAAGAATATGCACCGAACACTCAGTCCTGACACTGTTCTAGTACAGAAAGAAGGACACTTGACCAGTTTTAAGAAGTTTTTTTCTTTTCTCGCGTGAAAGTGAGGTAAATGTAAAAGGTAGCATGTAATTTTCTCTCAGCTTAACTTTGACTGCACCACGTTTCTGTGTTTACAGCAAACCTGCGGAAACAATCCAGGTTTAATTTAAAAGTCCAGCAATTTCAGTTAAATCTATACTCATATACATTTTTTTACCAGTAAGCTTTTACTAAATAATTAGCATCGATATACAGCAGTGACGTGTTACGATTGACACAGATTAAATCTAAAAGCCAGCAATTTAAAATCTGAAAAAAGAAAGTAGTTAATGCATGCACTGGAACATTAACTATTATATTTGAAATTGTCTGTTTTAATCATGTAAATGTTTTCATATGACAGCGGATTTATTCCACCTCTGTGTTTTATGCTATTAACGACTAATTTCTTATTACCAGCAGTCTGTATTTGAAAGAAATTTTAACAACATGTTTCTCTCTGCTGTTCTTTAGCACAATTAAAAACACGATCTCTTTGCTTTAGGACCAGAAACTAACATTCTGAGAAATATTTTCCTTATATTTGATAGATATGATTAAATGTCTACTCTTCTAAATGAAACACTTGCGAAGAAATGCTTTACGCAGACATAAAAACCTCTATAAGAAAGTCAGTACCAACGTAGAACTGGTATAAATGAGCGAAACAAATCTGCTCTGCGATTTCCTTAGCACTTACGGTTCATCACGTACTCGAGACAAAATTCACGAAGCGTATCTTATGAGCCGTTTTCCGGCACTGTGCTGCTGCGGTAATAAAACTGGAGCAGAACTATTAGTATCACTTGCTTCGGACTTTTAGCATAACACGAGCCGGGGGAAAGTTATTTAACAGCACGTGACATTTTGGCCTCTATGCCCACATAGAAGTAAAGTGTTCCTGCAATTTTAGGGGCAATAATTTAGCATTCAATTCAGAGTAATCGAGCTGGAAAGGAGGAAAACATGGATGGGAAAAGATGTACACACATTAAAGAGGTGCGGAAAATGGAAATAAAAGCAGGAAAAATGATGTCAATAAAAGAGGCTGCTTACATCAAACTTCATAGTAATTTGTGGTTATCCTATTTTTTATCGCTTCACAAATGCAATTTTCAATGGATTTTCGTTATTTAATGGTAACATTAAGGACATAAATTTACGATAAAATTTATCACTCTATTTTGCGAATGACTTGTCAAAATGTGAATGTTTTTATCTTCATTCCATAGTTTCAACATACAACAATGTATTACTTAAGAAATACTTTAGAGTTGGTGTGGTCATTAACAGGTTTGTATATCAAAAAGCACAGTTCTGAAACAGGATAATGCGCGAACGTTTGTATTTGTTTTCCACGTGGAATAAAAGGACGTAAAATTCAATGATGAAAAAGTCCTTTTGGCAAGTTCATTAATAGCGAAAGAGTATGTGACCGTCAAATGCCCTTCACTGGGTATTTGGATTTAAATTGTGATGATGACGGACAAAAACAAGTTGCCATGGTCTCTGAATCGCGACAGCTCATATACATTTTGATATACATAATTCTTCATGGAGTGCAGAAATCCCGTATTAAGAAAAAATGGTTTGATTAACCCAACAGTGAAATTTCGCTTTACGTATTTTACAACTAATTATTAATGTCGCTGCAGTTTAATGCATTAATGGTAGACCATTAATGTTTTCTAAAAATTTTGCCTTTGTATTCTATTAAAATTGCACATCAATTATAAGTGTGATTCAGTAAACTCATATACATCTACACTGCACAAAAAAATGGGGAGTTCTATATCTCTCGGTCTACTGTGCCGATTGACGAAACTCAGCTTGCAGTCTTGAACGCACAGCATACGATATATATTAAATTTATACATAGAATCTTTCTAACGTAGGTAGTTTGACACGAAATCGGAATTTTATTGAAGTGAAATTCATATTGTTTTTCCATATTTTGATTCTACGACTCAAATTATACTAAACTGGTAAGTTTTGTAAAAATCGCACGAGTAGTTTAAAAAAAATCTTTAAAAATTTTATCTCCTTAGTGTTCATTGAACTTGACATATATTTATTAATCTCTGTTTTTTTATTAAACTTACTTGATTCCTTCTTCCAGAATTTGAAATTTAGGCTTAATCCAAACATAATTTGCACATTTTTTTATGATTTATTTTTTAAATTTGTATTTTTAAATTTTTTTTTATAAATTTTTCAAAAAACTATTTTTATTTTTATTAGCATTTTTAACATTGTTTTCAAGTAGATGTATTTCTAATCACACCTGCAAAAAATTAGAGTTTTTTATTCAAAATTTTCTAAGATATACATGAATTGACATATTGGTTGGAGCGTTTTGAATCTCAACATCTTAGTTTTGAGCGATAATAACTCGAAATGTGGTACACGCACTTTGTTAAAATCATTTAAAAGTATGAACGATGATTTTTTTTCCGCTCTTCTACAATGTAAAAAAGAAAAGGAAAATTGGTTGCTATAAATTAAGAAGATCGCCAAGTAAATTATTCTTGGCGAAAAATGAAAAATCTACGGCAAGATAAATTTTTGAATTTCTCCGTAAATTTCGCATCAAATTTAACAAAACTGAATATTTAGGCATAATTTGAGTCGTAGAATCAAAATATGAAAAAACCATGGCATCCGTTTCAGAAAAATCTCGGTTTTGTGTCAAAATACCTATATATAAATATTTATATCAAAATACCTATATATAAAATATTTATGGAGAAATTTAAAAACTTAACGGATTGGATTTTTTTCAGTTTACTACAACAATAATTCACTTGTTGAAATTCTTAATTTATAGCAACCTATTTCCCTTTCGTTTTTTCAATTGTCCACGAGCGGAAAAAGTTATCGTTCATGCTTAGTAATTTTGACAGAGTGCGTAAACCACGTTTTCGTTATCATGGCTTATAATAAATACTTAGTTTCAAAACTCACCAAAATGTAAATTCAGGTAGATCTTAGGAAATTTTGAATAAAAAAACTCTCGTTATTTGCAGGTATGTTTAGAAATACATCTACTACAAGATGATGATATATATTTTAAAGAAGTCAAATATTAAATTTATAGGTTATACAGTTTTTTCGAAAAATTTATAAAAATTATTGAAAAATGCAAATTTTAATTAAAATTTATAAAACGTTGGCCAGTTTTATTTAGAATAACCTGAATTTCGAAATGTGAAAGGAAGCATTAAATAAGTTTAATAAAAAAAGAAATATTAATGAATAGATAACAAATTCAATTAACACTGAGATGCTAAAATTTGGAGAGCTAATTTTTTAAAAATTACTTGTGTGATTTTTACAAAACTTCGCAATTTGGCACAATTTCAGTCGTAGATTTGAAATATGGAAAAATTTCGGCATGTTACTTACGAAAAATTCCGATTTTGTGTCACAATACCTATATTAGAACAATGCTGTATATAAATCTAATACATTTCCTAAGTCATGCTTTCGAGACATGAAAAAACACAATTTGAATTTCGTCAATCGGCCCAGTAGAACGGAAGATATAGGACTGCCTCCCGATTTTTTGGGCAGTGTACAGGTAAAGAGCTTGTAAGTTATTTAGTCATAAATAGCAGCCTTAAGATAGTTTTCATAGGATCAGCAATCAGCAATTATACTTTTTGTTCATTCAAACACCGTGCCAAATGGGAACAGAGTAAAATGGTTAAAACACAGTGATTTGTGAAGCCCAAAGCACCACCATAATGCTTAATCATTCAGGGTGCAAATAAAATGATTAAAAATTCGTGAAAAGCATTTAGTTATCAAATCGGTTTTAGGGTTTTATTCAGATATAATATTATTAGGAATTAATGGTAGTGGTTAAATTTCCCAAATATCATTAAAATAAAATTATAAGCAATGGATAAATTCAATTCGCGTAGTGTATTGGGGGCTTATCTTTGAACTACTGTGAACAAGTATTTGAAATATTTATCAAATTTATTTTATTTAAATAATTTCCTAACGATCTAGACTTTAAGAAAAATGTTATGAAAGAATTTAATACCTTTCATAAGCTAATATTACAAGCATAAAATACGACAGTTATATGTTAAAATTTTAATTCATAAATAAAATTATTTCATAAGTCGTAGCGTAATTATTATATATTATAAAAATCCACTAAATTTATACATATTAGCTTCTTAATATTATTTGTAGTTTACTTCTGGATTAATTAAAATTAAAATGAACTAGAGATTTTTAGTTAATTAGCTTTAATTCTTTTAAAGCCTTCTAAAGAGATTAAATATCTTTCGATACATAAATCCTTAGCTAAGAAATAATATAATGATGGGTTATTATTTGCATAATGGATAACTGATACTTAAACTTATTTCCTAAACTAATTAATTAATAAAACAGATTTCAGTTTCTTTGTTGTTATTTTTATCACTTTTAATGCTAAATAAATCCTAAGTCCCGTATTCTCAGATTAGGTCTTAAGGGATTTAATAGCATTTACTTTGTATTTTAAAGTCTTTAACTTCCCAGTATTATTCGTGTGAGGTAATACAACATTGTTTCTTTTTTTCACCAGATGGCGTTCTGGAAAAGGATTAGGGATCAGAATTAATCATTCTACAACTAAAACCTTTATAAAATTTTAATTCATTTTATGTAATGTAAATTTTCATTAAATTTGTGAAAGTAACAACAATCGTTTATACCAACTGACAATTCTTGCAAATAATATGTAAAAATTATAGCAAAAATGCCAGTGTGTTATTTAAATCATATTAAATGTTACAAACGTGAAAAATTCGTCACAAATTCATATTTGGAAATTCGTAATATTAATGAATTTCCTCTTATCGTAATCTGACTAAATTGCATTTCATTATTACCAATGATATGCAGAAATCTGAGTTAACAAGGTACACTGCAGGGGAAAAAAAGGGGGGACAGTTTTATGTCTCCCGTTCTCTTTGCCGATTGACAAAATTCAACTTGCATGTTTCATGTCTCGAAAGCGCGACTTAGGATGTATATTAGATTTATATATAGCATTGTTCTAATACAGTTTTTGACACAAAATCGGACTTTTTTTGAAATGACATGTCAATTTGTTTTCCATATTTCGATTCCACGGCCCAAATTATACCAAACTGCCAAGGTTTATAAAAATCGCTCGAGTAGGTTTAAAAAATTAGCTCTCAAAATTTTTTTCCTTAATCTTAATTGAATTTGATATATATTTAAAATATCTCTTTTTTAATAAACTTACCTGATTTCTTCTTCCAGAATTCGAAATTTAGGTTTAATCCAAATATACTTCGCACATTTTTCCGATTTATTTTTAAAATTTGTAATTTTAAGTATTTTTTCTAAAGTTTTCGATAAAATTGTGTATTATAAAATTTTAACATCACCTTAAAGTAGATGTATTTCTAGCACACCTGAAAAAGATTGGAGTTTTTATTCAAAGATAAGATTCAATCATAAAATTAGAGTTCCTAAGATATACGGGAATTTACATATTGGCGCGTTTTAAAATTTTGCGTCTTTTTTCTTGAGCTGTAATAATGTCAAATATGGTCTAGAGATTTTGTTAAAATTATTTGAAGGTAGAATGATGACTTTCTTTCCGCTCGTGTACAGTGTAAAAAATGAAAGGGAAATAGGTTGCTATAAATTAAAAACTTTGCCAAATGAATTAATTTTGGCACAAACTGGAAAATGCGTCAAGATAAATTTTTGAATGTCTCTATAAATGTCTCACCAAATTTTACAAAATTTAATACGTAAGCATAATTTGAGTCGTAGAATCAAAATATGGAAAAATGGCATGTCATTTCAGAGAACTTTCGATTTTCCGTCAAAATGCGTATATTAGAACACTGCTATATATAAGTATAATATATATCTTAAGTCGCGCTTTCGAGACAGGAAAACACAATTTGAATTTCGTCAATCGGCCCAGCAGAACGGGAGATACAGAACTGTCCAATTTTTTTTTTCGCAGCGTACATGGATGAATAACACTTATAATTATTATCACTAGCACCCCATTTATCTTAAAATTTCGAAAGGTATGACATACAGTGATCACCAACTGGAATTGTTTTCGCTTTTAAAAAGCAGCAACTACTACAACAAAAGTGCAATAATTATTTCATGTAATCTCTACATATAATAAAACAAAGAGTCTGTGTGTGTGTGTGTGTGTGTGTGTGGGTGTGTCTTTCGTTCGTGTTGCGAGTAAGCTAATAGACCCAGGGCCACAAAATTTGGTACATAGGTGTATCTACACAAGAACCAGTGCACCTCGAAGCGATTTTTTCGAAATTCGAATTAGAATTTTTTTTATTTTATGTTTTGTGACCAAATGGCGTCATTTTGAGACATAATGGCCTACAGGAAAGCGAGATTTCACTCTATACATTTCATTTTTACATCGTCGTGAAGCGTAGACACTTAGCTATTTTACGAACTTAAAATAAATTTCGTATTTCAATAAATCGATTAAATACGAATTTATTTAGGAAGGTGAGCTTAACACCTTTTCAGCGGAATTTTTTTTAAAAAAAACTTATTGTAAAAAATGTGCTGTTTATTTTCCTTTGATTTTTGGACACGTTGAACTTTAATCCTTTCGACTCCTTTTAAAAAAAGAATTTTGGAAAAATAATAATATTTTGTATTTTT
>KK112083.1:48884-60666 GCA_000611955.2 Stegodyphus mimosarum
TGGCTTTAGGTTCCGTCGTTTTATCACAATGCGAGAAAAATACATACATTTATGCAACTTTTTTCATATTTAATTTTTTTTAAATATAATACAGGGCTGCAATATTTTGTGGCAACAGTTTGAAAAGGATACAGACTTTTAATGTTTCCGACGCAAAATGGCAAAACGAAAACAATAGTCCTTCAGGAACAAAGCCCCTTTGGACTAAAAATATATTAAGTATTGCTTATTCCATGGAAAAAGTTTGACTTGTTAAAGATCTCTTCTCGAAGGAATCGCCAACAATTATTTTTATCCTCCTTTTTTTAAGTGTTTATTATTTATGTATATGTATGAACTGGTAATATAAAAATAGATACAGGTACAGCATAAAGCAATAATACTAATAATAATTACTGTCAATCGACTAACCATCACTAATACATTTTTTTATATTCAAAATGAAGAATAATGTTAAATGCACTATTAAACAAAACTAGTTAAGTATTAAATTCTTCTGAGTAAAATCATGAGCCATTGTTTCAAACGTCAGCATCAACGTCATAAAAAATATTCAAATATCCAGAAAGAAATTAAAGGAAAACACATACAAAATCTTGGTTTCAAATTTAAATTAAGGAATAGAACAGAAAAAAATGAAAAAGCTAAAAATAAATTTAAAAGCAATATTATTCATTTTTATAATAATAAATCAATAGGAACTGTAAAATACGAATAAAATTATCTCTTTTAAATAAATTAGAAGACGTAATTGATAGAGAAATTGTAAGTAACTAAAAACTACGTTTAAAATTTTAAACTGAAAGGGAAGTCATTCTTCGTGATTGTGAAAACATCCATTCAAACTGATTTACTAATGAAAATAATTAGACATCCATTTTGAGGCAATTCTATAATTTATTCTTAAATTTTGGCTTTGTTTCCTATTGCTTCCTGTGAAATTATGTATATATATATATATATATATATAAAATAAGATGATTAATTGTATTCTACACTTTCATTCATCACTATAAAGTAAATTATTATTGACTATAGTTAAAGGCAAATCTGCGTAGAACTCCTTTACAGTATTGATCGCAAGGAAAATTAATTCAACAAATTTTCTTATTAACTATAATATATTACAATGTTATATTTCGCATCAATTAATTCCTTGTTGGCAGAAATGCTCAATATATTATCGTGTTATTCTGAAAAATAGCCGCTTTGAATATTTCATGGAATAAAGAGCCTCATTTCTTCATAATTTTATTTACAATTAATAACCGAAAGAGGCCTTCGTTAATTTTAGTCTAAACACAACGCATTAATGTGGTTATCATGTTAGATTAAATTAACAAATTTGGGTCAAAGAACATTAAAAAATAAAGCTTCGTTTCCTGAACATTTTTTTTTGTATATTTTACTTATATATGAAGATAAATTCTGCATTAAAATATATGGTATTAGAACCAGCTTTGTTAATTACATTAATGGAATAAATGTTCTTTTAAGATTTATCGATCAAAACATGTAAAAATAAACGTTAATGAGAGGTAATGTAAAATAAATAAAACACAAGTAATTTCTGTATAAGTAATAAATAATATATGGTGTTTTTAATTTTAATTTTACATTTAAGCTATAGTTTAAATGAATTTTAGTGTAATAATAAATAATAATAATTACATATGAATTTGAACTTATTGTTTACTAAGAATTGGATACGTGCTTTCTGAATTGCCGTAATTTAGGATATATGTTATTTCATGGAATAAAGAGAATTTAGTTAATTAAAGAATTAAGTTACAATGTTAATAAGCAATATATTACTAGGGTTTGAAGAATAAATCAAAGTTATATAGAGTTGTGTAAAAGCAACAATTAGCAAATTAAAAATTTTTCAGGATATATTAATACTTAACTTTGTAAGCCAAAACTGTGAACTGAGATTTTTTACGCAACGCCAGGCTACTAACATTTATAATTTCTATATAAGAAGTACTTATAATGATAATCATAAGGAATATATTATTAGAATTTGAAATATGCAAAACATATACAAATGATGTTAGGTCATGGACGTATAATGGTTATCATAAACAAGTAGCTATTAATGGTACGTATAATGGTATTCTTGCCACTGATCGCACTCAAGACACTTTTCGCCTTCCGCAACTTGGTTGAAATTCATGTCAGTTGCACCATTTAAGTGTTTTAAACCATTTCTCATGCACATCCGTTACAATGATTTTCCCATTGATTTTACAAATGATTCTTTTTAGTTTCCGCAGTCGTCTTTTAATGGATGACATTAAAAAAATCGTAAACACCAGCGCCTGTCTACGATCTAGATCCACGACAGCAGAGCTTGAGAACCACGATTTAAGAAATAAGCAATGCCCCGGCGGCAAGGGCGTGCTTATAATGGTCATCATTAGCAACATGTTATTAGCATTTGAAAGGTACAAAACTTATACACATGATGTTATAGTATAGAAGTGGCAAAACCTTTTTTTAACTCTCTGCAGGCTTTCAGATTCATCTGTTTGTAATGTTTTCGTAGTGCGGTGGCAGCGTAGCGTAAATTTGGATAAAATATGGAAAGGCAAAGGCAATACTAAAGCTTCCTCAACTTCCATAATAAACTGCTTCTTATTCCGTCAATTTTTGTTTTACATTTTAATTTCTTTTACTCGACCAAACATATTATTAGAACAAAAACAAGCGACATATAAAGCCCAACTCTTATAATTAAATTTATGTCTCACTTATTTTGATGGATTTTTTTTAAATTTTAATATACAAATTTATTGAGAAAAGCGATTTTAAAAAAAGTATTATGGATTACTTCAAAAACAGAAATTACCCGTCCTTTATATTTTTATAAAACAATTTTATATGTCATTTCCATTTTGTCATGCGAAATTATAGGTTCCTGCGAAAAGCATATGTTACAGAATGTCTATGGAAAAAAAGGAATTTTATCGGTTTGTAAGAAACGAAACCCATCTCATTATTTACAATTGTCAAGCACAGTCATCAATCGATAAAGGAAAGGCAAATTGCCATTTTTTCTTCTTCAAGAAGATAATTTATTGTAAATGCTGTCCGTATTTTAACATATTGTTTCGTTCGCAGCTGCATCAAGACAGGATTATTCTCATGTTATTTGGCTTAATAAACATTTAGGAAGATTTTTTAGTTGTTGATGTTTGTCGAAATGGGAGATATAGAGAGGGGGATGTTAGATGAAATGCCGCAAATATTTTTATGCTAGAAAATATTTGAAAATCAACATTTCTTACTATATGATATAAGAAATGTAAATTGTTAGATATGTGTAAAGGTTCGGTGAATTTTTTTAATAATACTGTTCCGTTAACATCGAGCAGCTCCTTGGGTATTCTTCATCCAAGGAGAATTCCATTCTATGCATGGAATGCAATGTTGAACCGGATTTAATCACGATATTCTTGAAATCGATTGCACTCTTTTCGTCTTCTGCAATATGGTTGAAATTTATGTCAATCGCACCATTTTAAGTGTATAAGGTATTTCTCCGCCTTCTTAGCGTGCCTTCGTGGTGTAGTGGTCAGCACACTCGGAGTGTATTCGAGAGGTACGTGGTTTGAGTCCCGGGGCGGGCGTTGCTCATTTTTCATCTCTCTTGCTTCAAAAAAACTAATGTCTCTACAGTGGCGCCCGAACTAAAAAAATGGCGAATGATGATTCTCCACCACGAGAATTTGGCGTTTGGGTCCCCTAACCTCCAGTCGCCCTTTAAGAGGAGGAGTATATAAGGTATATCTCCCGGCTTGTTAGCATGCTTTCGGGGTGTAGTAGTAAGCACGCTCGTCGCGTATTCGAGAGGTCAGTGGTTCGAATCCTGGCAAGGGCATTGCTCATTTTTCCAGTCTCATGTATCAAAATAACCTAATGTCTCTACAAGTGTTCTAAATCATTTCTTATACAGATCGGTTACAATAACTTTCCGTTGGTTTCACTCTTTAGCAATCGTATTTTAATGGATGAAATAAAAAAATTAAAAAAAAAATTAGAATAACATCAAGACCTGTTCACGACTTCTGAGCTTTAGAACCAGACTTTCTTTATATGTAACGTAAACATAAGCCAGATCCTTTAAAACGTTCTCTACGGATGCGTTCCTTTCCTTACGTAGATAGCTTCATGCACTTTGTCGTAATCTAAAGAATCCAATATATTCTTATAATTTTGTTTTTGCTTCACAAAAATGCGGAATTTATGTCTGTGTTAAGGGAACAACTCACAGAGGTTTAAGATTCGGCTTTGAAAGGCAGAGATTTATCAACCACTGTGTTTGTCTGTTACAAAACTATAGTTTATGAGCTAAGTTGTTATTTAGGATTCTGTACATAAATATTATGACAAGGAAGAACAATTCAACTGTATATATCAAAAATTAAAAATGTCAAATTTTTAATATCAAATATTAAAATCAAAAATTAATTTATTTGGTTTTAAATTATTTGGCATTCTCTGGAGATAATTCTTTCCTTATTACGTGTCTCTGAATCTTCCAAGTGTTTTAATCCCAGTTTTTTAATAATTTCATTTCACATCAGTTGTTTGAATATGTAATATATGTAATTACACTTTAATTGAAGATTAATTCAATGATTAAAAAGTATTTAAATCTTTGGAACAGTTAATCAGGACTGAAAAGAATTTAATATAATTAGGCATTGTGTCTATTGGAAAATCTTTGGTGAATCTCGGGCCGTCATTCGTCATTTTTGTAGTGAGGTTTCATGTAAAGTTCTAAAATAGGTTATTGTTTCATTATTGCCTGCGAATAAAACTTTTACTACTTATTTAAATGCTATTTTAGATACGAATATTGAGCGGATTGTAATTTATTAAATGAAATGTTACTTCGAATTGAGATCTAATAACTTTAGTGGTGGTGTGTTTTCAGTTTTGACCCATATACGTTTCTTCGTTGATAAATCTCCATCGTGAGAGCTAAACATTAGATTTGGACCGAACATTATTTCTTCCAGGACGGTCTTTATTAAACTTAATTAGATCACTAGCGCACTAAATTGACAAATTGGACTAAAGTATTCTTGATAGATTTTTATTTATCACCCAAACAAAACTAACTAACTACCAAAGTAATTATAGTAGCAAGTAACATAAGAAAAATCTAAATCAACTTTAATATTTGCTTGCTTTTATAATCTAAAAATTACCAAAAATGGTAACACTAATTTAAAAATATTCTGCAGTTTACTGAAAATAGCAGTATAAATTGCAGATTCAATTCATATGCTTTCAGTACAAATTAAGATGCATTCTGAGTTACCTAAATTAAAACTTCTCACTCAGTTGTAGCTCTAAAATATATAATCAATATACATTAAATATATAATCAATATATGCTAAATGTCGTCTTAACTCCGATTTCTGCTATTAAAGAGCTCAACAATGTGGGCGCAGGTATTACTGTGGAAGTCTCCCAGCTTGATAAGAACCGATACATAAATTATACGTTATGTGCAATTGTAACTCTACATCCTTTTACATATTAATTCATTCTGGAGTAAGTCTGAAGTGTAGAGGAAGAGCAAAGTTACGCTGAAAATGATAAGTTAAAGATTCATAATAAAGCTATGAGGTATATTCTTCCTCCTTCCAGCATACCTTGGTAGTGTAACGGTAGCACACTCGGTGCGTATTCCAGTAGTCCTGGTTCGAGTCCTAGCGAGGACATTGCACATTTTTCACGTCTCCTGCTCAAAATACTCTGATGATTCTACAGTGGCGCCCGGACTAGAAGGTGGTGGAAAATAATTTGTCACCACCAGGATTTGAAGATTGGGTCTTCTAATCCCCTGTCGCTGTTTAAAAGAGGTATTATGTAACGTATTTTCTCCCTCTTTCCAACATGTCTTAGTGGTATAACTGGAGCACCCTTGGCGTGTATTCGAGAGGTCCAGGTTCAATCTCGGCAAGGGCATTGCACATTTTTCATGTCTCCTCCTTCTAAAAAACCTAATGATTCTAAAAATAGAACTTTAAATATTAAGGTAAATTATAAACTAGAAGCTGATGCTTTATATTCTGTTAAAAGACGCTCGAAGTATGTAATAAATTTGTAATAATTTTTTATCGTATCTTATTTTATCTTCTCCTAAACTATTAATAATATAAAATTATATTTACAGATCATAGAATTTCGGAAGTAAATTAAATGCATATATTGTATTCACTAGTTTGGAATATTATAAGCCTAAATGATTTATTTGTGCTTATTAACTTCGGAAGTGGAATTTCCTTTTTGACTTCCAATCCAATGAAATACTTTCAATTCAATTTAATTCTGAGTAATACAAAAGCCAATTAAACTTACCTTTTATTCAAACTTATCATTTTATTTAAAACCCTTCGTTAAAAAAACCTGTTTAGCAAAAATATAATAGAGATATAATGAACATATTTTGCAAATAAGTTTGTTCGTAAAATTCAGATAGAGCTCCGCCTGAGTGTAACCCCGGGGGATTTCCAGAAGACAAATTGGAATCTTTTAGAAGCATAGAAGCATCTCCACTCGGTCGATAATGGACTAAAAAGAAGCCTCTATTGGCTGAATGGATACTTTTTAGAAGCTAACTTCCTTTGAGAGGCCATCCTAGAGCACAATCCTTGACAAATGAGGTTTCCTATTCAAGAGACTGCCATACCGTTAGTAGTTTAAGACTTGCTTTGCAAATGGCTGGAGTCCACCGACTTGTTTAATGACTTTTAACTCACCTAATGAAGGTACGATTTTTAATGAGTTCGCAATTAACTGTGTTTTGTTAGAAACAATTAGAAATTATTGTCGTTTCGTTTGGGGTTTCGGAACTAGCGGTGTAAATGGATTATTGAAAGCAGGAAGATTTAAAAAATATTTAACTTCATTCCTTACATGTACCACGCTGTTGAAATTTGACTATAAACAATGTTTTGTTCAAAATGATTAATCTTATGAGGGCAATTTCTGCTGAATTAAATTACTTCGGAGTAATTCTTTACAGAAAACAACATTTCGTGATTGCAATATTGGCTTTCTGCGATAGTTGCAATGGAGTGCCTCACAAGAAAGCTCGACTAGAAATTAATTCTGCTTTACAGTAATTAATGCGACAAGACTTCTGAATGACAAATTTATCCATTTAGATTTGAGTTCATTAACTCAACGGAAGTTAATGATTTTATGCTGAATAATGTTTGCCATGTATTTTATGATTGATTCAATGAGAATCAGAGATAAGAAACTCAGTTCTTATTTAGAGTCACATAATCTGATATTTATTTATTATAATATCATAATAAATTCCCTGGTAGCTTATAAAAAACTGTAAAAGCCTCTAATACAAAGTTTTGAATTTATCAATGATTGTTAAAAATTTAATAAAAAGCCAAAAATTGCTTATTTTATATTTTACTTAGGATTAATGTTTTGATGATAAGTTTAGATTTTACGAGGTTTACTGAATATCATTTATAGAAGAATAAGAGTTAAGAATGTTAGAATATTTTCAAGAAAAATATTCTGATGCTACAAACAATAATTTATTACATGAAAACGTTATTATAGGTCATAAAAAATAATTTTGTTTAGAGTTTGTCAGTTGGAGCGGTGTTTTAAGCGAAACAAAAATCTCTTCATTGAGTATATAGGCAAAGAAATGTTAACATCTTTTTTGTAAACATTTAAGGTATCAACTGGAGTAACAAACAGAAAAGTATAAATTAATTAACTGAAATAATTTTCGCGAGACTGCATAAAAGAATATATCCTTGCTATGTTGCAGATACACAGTCATTATTCTGTTCTAAGGACTGTATAATTAAGCCAACATTTCTTATCTAATTATAACTCTGAAAACTAATAAATCTAAGTGAAAACTATGTAAGGTTTTCCTTAGTTTGCATAAAAAAATATTTTAAGTTTGGAATCTTTCCGGAACTTCTCTTTTCCCCTCGCATTTCTTCGCCAGGTTGCAAATTTAAGTCAAGCTGAGAGAGTATAAAAACGAACGAAACTAGAAGTTTATTTAAAGGGTGATTTCGCTAGCCTAGGGTGTGGTACTGTTTTGGCCTTGCTGCTGTTACGCTGAGTTGCTGATACGGTCATTTAATGAGTTTATCGTCGGGTAGTTGTTGAGTTAACCTTGTTAGCCTTAAACTAAATTGTTAGTCCAGTACTATTCCTCCTCTTTGAATTTATTGTTAAGTTATTCTTGAGTTCCCACCACAAGTATTCAGTGTTATTGTAAACATGAATTACGTGCATGTGTGTTAAAAGTTTGACCCAATAATAAAGAGTTTGTTTTCCCCTTCTTCTATGCTGGTGTTACTTACGCCTGTGCGACAGGTCTCAAGGTTTCCTAGTGAAGTCACTCTATGATAGTAAAGTAGGTTAGATCTTACAACTAAATGTCGGCGTCACTTCTGATCTGTGCTTCGAAACGCAATAACTGATAAGGAATACAAGCCGCGATAATGCATTGGATATATTTAGGAGTAATAAAAATTATAAGTGAAATCACATAGGCTAGTATTTTGTTGAACAGCATAAATTTCTAACTACATGAACAAATTCCTGCTATATGCTAGACTGCTAGGATGAGTTGACATTGTTTTAATTTCAGTGCTTAGAGAATAAATTTTTAATAAAGAACTTTTACCATTTTCGTAGCCGCCCAGAAGGTATAGTGGTTAGGGGAGCCTAACGGGTAGTGTGGTATCGAAGGTCCTGGCTTCGAATCCCGAAGAAGACATGGATGTTCGTAAATGTATAGTGTCTCTGTGGCATGGGAGCACTCTAACTAAATGGCGAGCCGAAGGTCCTCTCATGTGCTTTAATGGTAGGGAAGAGGGGTGGGAGACCCTCCTCCAACCCCCCTGGTCTGTTCTTCCACGAAACTGCGGTGGAAGTAAAAGTTCAAACTCTTTGGAGCTTTAACAATCATTCCACCTTGAAATACATGGACAAGACAACAACAACAGCAAACATTTCCGTAATTCTTGTTACATATATTACCTTAAGATTATGGGTATTTCTTATCTAACTTCTGTTTACTATGAGTAACATAGTATTCTGTGAATAATTTCTCTGTTATGCTCTGAATTATATTATAAGGTATTTCTCCCGCCTTCTTCACATGCCTTCGTGGTGTCGTGGTCAGCACGCTCGGCGCGTATTCGAGAACTCCGCGGTTCGAGCCCCGGCGAGGACATTGCTCATTTTTTATCTCTCCTGCTTACCAAAAAATATCTAAAGTCTCTATAACATAAGCTTTGAGAAATATCATGCACCAATGTAGATTAGAAAGTACTATAATAAATTAGGAATCAAAATTTTTACTTCAGTGCGCATTTATATTATAAGAATATGGTTTAAAATTTTTCCAAGTTAACCTGTTTTGAAATAATTACGTATCTGGCTTCCCGTTCATTGATTCGGTTTTTAGAGAAGGACTGGGATAGAGTAATTCCCAATAATTCAGAATTTAGTTCACGTATTTATTATATTATGTAATATTTTCAATCTATTTGTTTTTAAATGAAATTTGTTTTGTGTTTCAAATCATTTCATTTAAATGACAAGTTTAAATGATATCTAAGTTTCTTGATTTTGTTACTTTTTCGTATTTACATTTTTGATGCACAGATGAAATAAGAGAGGGATTTACATTTTTTATGACTACTAATTCATTCAAACTCCTCAACACTTAATAAACTGGCTGCGAAAATAAAAGAAGCAACTACAAAAATTCATGTAACTTGCATGGATTTGCAACTAAGAACGGAGCACGACCGATATATCTCCAAAATGCTTTTCTATTTCTGGAAGAAGTACATTTAATTACAAAATATAGGAAATATGATATAGAGTGGAGCTGTTTGTTACAATTTTGTTCCGACAGAAGTTTATAACGTTGCAACATTTTAGAGATTCACAGAACAGCGTAGTAATGTGTTCGATCAACCTGAACAATACGCAAGCTTCACACCGATGCTTCGTAGATTTGTGATGCCATACGCTAGATTGCTCAGTAGTTCCTGCTGTTACAAAGTGTATTTATGATGAAAAAAGGATTCGAAGCTGCTGAGCATTAAATAAGGACTGCAGTGATGCAGGTTGACTTCCTAGTACGTCCCGCACATGTTCTATCGGATTTAAATTGATGGTAGCTTTTCCATTTGCTGGAATCCTTCGCCTTTGATACGAGGGTAAGTTGAAAAATAAGTTTCCCCTGTCGACTGTGGTCAGAGTTGTGTATGAAAGTCAAAAAATAGAATGAGACATTATACTGGATTTTTTATAACAGCTGCAGCGGATTAGGGGCCGCGTAAGCCAAATCCTGGTGGTGAAGAATCATCATCCAGCACTTTTTTAGTTCGGGCACCCCTTTGAGTCATTAGACTATTTTAAAGGAGAAGAGGTAAAAAATGGGCAATGCCCTTGCCGGTACTTTTGACCGCTTTCGAATGCAATTAAACGATGTTTTTTTGCATGACATTTTACGTAAGGACAGAATAAAGTAGTATTTTTCCCAAACGAATTTGCAAACTGATTAAAAATGGAATCAGAAGAGATTTTGTTTCGTACCGTTTGTACGTAAGTACGTATGTATGTATATGTCTCTCATAGCTCAAAAACGAGTAGCCTCAGAATGCTGAAATTTTGTATATAGGACTGCTATAGCCTGAAGTTGCGTACCTCTCTTTTTGGTGGCAATCGGCAGCAACAAAATTATATAAATATACACCCACTCTGTTATTCGACTCCCTGAGCTCGGTTATTTTATTTTTATATGTTGGTAAATTGTTATTTTTTTGCTTTAAAAATGATTGCATTATGTTGTTCTAATCTTTCGGTTAAGGTTTTTATACCCTTATTTAACCTGAATGCGATAGTTGTAGAATTATCAACAATTTACAAGTTGTTTAAGGGCGGCTAAGCCTAATTTGTTTTTACAATAGCAGTCATGCTTATTTTATAAAATGATTCTTCAAATGATATACATAAATGTTGTACATTCTGAGTTATAAATGAATGAAATGTAACATGGTTAAGTGAACCTAGCGTCAGAGTGTCGCCGTAGTAAACAAATGTATTGTTTATTAAAGAGTTCATTTATTCTGTCTAGGTTTATGCGATATCTGCGAAATATATTTAATTCAATAAATTCTATATTAGCCATATTTCTTTGCATTTGAAAATTAGCAGAACAGTGGATTTGTTGCCAATCTAGAGAAACTAAGCTTCGCAACAACAAAGATAACGTTTTATTTTATTAGGTATTTATTTTATTTTATCATCAGAAATGTATCTCTAATGAAATTCGAGGAAATAAGTTTAATTGAAATGTCGCAAAAAATGTGTATAATTTATTATTCCGGATAAGGAATTTATGTGATGTATACATCAGATTTCTTTAAAATCATGCGCATGGATAAACAATTAATTCTACTTACTAAAAAATATATATACCTGAATTTAAGCTGCTTACAAGGAAAGTTTCCTTTCGTTCGTAAATACTGAAATCGAATCCATTGCGGGTACAAATGTCTCCAAAGATTTACAAAACATTCCTTGACAGATTTTTAGAATCTCTGATGAAAAACGACGTGGCTGGATGATACGTCTCAATGAATTCTTAATGCCTTCTTCGACAAGGGAAAATGCCAGATTTCCAGTCCCTATTTTCCACTTCAAGGGCGTCATCTACAAGAGAAAAATGTAAAAAAGAAAGGCATC
>KK112083.1:73374-83657 GCA_000611955.2 Stegodyphus mimosarum
TGATGGACACTTCAAACTAAGTAAGGAATAGTAAACTGAGTTTAGAACACAGAAAACTTTTGCACAGTTATACTAAAATTTGCAACGATGCAAAACACATTTTCGTATGCTTTTCTGCAGTGTTTAAAATCAAAATTCGTTCAAATAACTTTATAATATCGTTTGAAATTGGGAATAAAGAAATGCTATACCTTGCTTTCCAGGAGATGTGCTTTCATTTCAAAAGCACGCACGATTATTCTATCTCGCCGGTGCCTCCAAAAATAATTAAGACTGTAATGCTTGTTTCGTAATTAAAGCAAACTCCATTGGAACACAGCAAACTTTATTTAATAGATCAATTTCATAACTGCAACATATAAGTCGAAGAAAAGGTAACATCAAAAATTAACAGCCAAAACGTATTCTATCTCTTTTTAAATTAAAAATCATTATCTTACTTCGTGCGAGAACCGCACGCAGCTCTCGTGTTGGCGTTTCAAACATTGCCATTTATTAACAGATATATTTCAAATTCAACTATTTTAAAAGTTTAAGATTATTATTGCAACAATATCTAAAGCTGTTACAATCGTATGCTATGTTAAATGCATCTTTATATTTATTCACCTGCTAATTTGTAAATTCCTAATATTTATTTTTCTATAAGTTTCTATCTATGTACTTCGATGATCTGTGTACGAAATTTGAATGCTTTAAAATATGCTACCGCAAGGCATTACCGCTAGTGTTTCAAAATCAGAAAAAAAAGAAAGTGATAAATATTTGAAGAATACAAAAATCTGCAGTTGTCAGGATTGAAATGAACAAATGATGTATATTACTATGCATTCGCTCAAAAAGGTTTTGAAAAGAAACTACAAACCGCAAGTCATCCTGGAACAAAAGAAAAAAAAAAGAGGGACTGCCATTTCTTTACAAGACAGAAGAATAAAAATTGCAAAATTTCAGCGAATCCGAACCTAACCATTGTAACATTTATAAACATAAAAAATGCAATAAAAGACGCAGTCAGAAAAATACCAGCGAAAGGATATAGAAGAAAGTTTAAGAACAAAAGAAAAATTACTCCTTTTTCTCCGTTAAAGTTTTCCCTCACGACCAAGCATCAGTCATGTGTGCGATTACAATCTAGCTACGATAAGTCAAAAAAAAATAAAAAGTCCTGAAAGAGGAAAATGTTAATGGATAAAACAAAAAACATACAAAAGATTAAAATTGTAGAACGATATGCCAGGGAGCTATGGTTTGTAGAATCTTCAACTCTGAAAAAAATTTATCACAAAATGTCTTTGGATAGATTCCAACACTGTGGAAAAAAATAATCTTTCTTGAATGGAAACAGATAGCTTAAAAATTACCATATGTGGCACCCTGCCTGGCCTCTGTTGCCTTTTGAAAGAAGGCTTTGTCGATACTGTGAGTGCTTTTAGGCATGATAAAGAATTTTATAAATCTAAATAGTTAATTCATTTCACTGGTTATGCATTGCTAAGTTGTGGGGTTCTACCCTTTTATTTCACAGTTCAATGCGAGAAACCCGTTACACTGATAAGCGAATAATCGCTTGAGTGTGTGAATAGAGACGTAAGACTCAAGAAGGGTTAACTACCCTTTATTTCTCAAAATAAGGTTGAACACAATCGGCTCCTATCTCGGAGCGTACAGCAAAGCCACCACTTGGACTTGAACTCAAATTAATATGAATTTAAACTTAACTAATGCTTAACTAAAAGACAGATATAGCCGAAGCTATCAGGATTCTAAGTAGTTTGCCCCTAAATCCTAATTAAGTCGGCGAAGCTATCAAGGGTCTAAAGTACAGCTGAGGGTAATAATAGCTTAGAGACGTAGCCAAAGGCAAACACGCTCTAGTCAGAAACTCGGGATCTCTCTCGAAGTCAATGAAGCATCGACTTAAGTACTACTCTTTACTCATTTGCATTAAACGCTTTTCTGAAAATACATTCTGGTATGAAATTGTAAGCGGAAGCTAGAAGGTATAGGAAAGGTGCATAAACTTAAAATAACTGTTATAAAATTAGGATAAACCTTACAAAGTCTTATCTGAAAGAAGTTATTACACCAGCACAGATATGTGACAGAAAGCAGCTAATTCCAGTCTTCTGAACCAAATTCTGAACAATATTGAACTTTAATTGAGAACTGATAATTATTTGAAAATCACCAGACCTATATAATTTTCTCTAATTTGCCACAGAAATAACTTACAGTTTTAAATATTTGTAACCTTATAAGATCTGCCCTTCTTAGGTAGCACACAATTAGACTAGAACTCTAAAAGACAACTTTACAGCGTCTTCTAAAAGACTTCTAAATGTCAACGTTACCATGTCTTCTGAAAGACAACGTTACAGTGTCTTATAAAATACCACAGAGACAGTGAAAGGGTCTAAAGGACGCTTTTATTAATCCAAATAAAGTTAACAGATGACATCAAATTGTACTTACGGAAGCCAGTAGCTTTGGCTTTAAGTCAAATAATGGATGAACTTAAACTAATGAAATTTTAATATAGTCTATTGGCTTCACAGTGTAACTAGCGCGAAAGCTGGCTCTGACCTAGCGAAAGACGGCGGAAACAAGCCAATGTCAAAAAGTCGGCGAAAACAAGCCTAATGGTAAGAATACCTCAATGTCGCAGAATACTGGTCGCGAAAGAATCAAAATTAGCAACGTGGCCTTCAAGGCTGCAGAACAGGCGGGATCTGATTTCACTCTCCAAAGACTTCCTTCAAGCACTTCCTTCTTTCTACCTGATTTTGAATATCACGCGCGCTGGATATTCACACTATGGCAGGGAAATGGAAGCGACGCTACTAGAAAAGTAAAGTAATACAAAATATCGGGTTCGAAACTTAAATTGCGCTTTATAACTTAATAGCAGTTTTTAAGTCACTTACATTTTCTTTACTGTGTATTATGCATTACCTGGTTTGACAATCTGTTAAGACAAGAAAGTTGAGCATTGTGTATTTCGCTATGCCTTTTAAGATCTAATATATAGCTAAAATATTATTAAGAGATTTAGTTGCTGATAGTTATTTATTTTTTGAAATGGTTATGAAAATTGGGCAAATATGGAAGAAGAAAAGTAGAATCCAAAGTAAAGTCTAAATAGCTTGGAAGTGAAGGACCAATGCTGATTCTGCTAGAGGAGAAATTGATGCTCCTTTTCTAAAGTACAGGTGGCTCGTACCCAGAAAATCGGGATGTTACAATTCATCCGAAAAAAGGAATTTCACACAATATATCCATTGTATGTAACCTCTGCGACCCAATGTGCTATCCTTTGCTTTACCCGTATTGGGATTCAGGACAGATTAAAGATCTGAAGAAAGCTGTTGGTCAGAAGTTGGTGATTGCTGGCGTTTAAGAGGTACAATTTTAAAAAGAAAATAACATGTATATTTAAATTAAATAATCCGTTTCGTAGGTATAATTGAAAAAAAAAAGTAAATAACAAAAACACTGGATGGCTCATTCTCACCGCAAAACGCGCGATCTAAACACAGAACATGAAAGGGCATACCAGTGTTTCCATTCGCCCCATTCGAGGGCGCCCCACTACATCCTTAGTCCCAGGGTAAAGCATTTATTGGCTCCTCCTTGAGCACAGCCATTGCAATATCTTTCTTCTCAGTGACTCTTCCCCTTACTCTGTTATCCCTACAATACCCTGCACCAGTGACCGATAAGACACTCTGCCCAACTGCGTTAGATTATAGATTCTTCCTACTATCATCTTATTTTCTCGAACTTGAGAGTATTTGTTTGCTTATCAGGAATAGCTAGTTGCATTGTGAGTCCCTATTAAAGCTGTAACTTTGGTACTATTCTTAAAAAAGCAGTATCCTTAAGGATACATTCAAAAACGTTTTTCTTAATTGTTTTTTTCCTGGACACTTCGGTTTTAACAAAATTACAGTTGATGTTTTAAAGCTGGTAAGGGGAGTACATATACAATACAATAATTAATTTAAAAGTCTACAACAGAAAAAAATAATTCGCTATAATTTTCAATGAAAGCTAATAATGAATTGCCGCGAGTTACTTTCAGACAAATGAAGCATGAAACTGGAATCAAATGTGAGGCAATTATTTTTGATGCCAACTTAGATTACCTAACAAGAGATGCAAAACGGTGCTTAGTATGTAGTTTCCTTGATATTACAGATAGAGAAGACCCCAAAATTAGCAACGGTATTGATTATGAGACGCCATTTCCTAAGCGATGAGTGTTTTTACATTTAATTATGAAATTCGACAACTGAAAATAATTTATTGTTTTTCATAGGACTTTCCCTATGTTGTAGGAGGAACACTTGTGAATTTTATCATTAACTTCCACCAAAAAAGTGATTTACCTGCTCAAAAAGTAACTCTTTTACTTTATGGAGTTAGAAAGTGTGAGAATCTGTTCATTTTCTATAGCAGAAGATATACGATTAAAAATAAATTCTTTACTCGCTAACATTCTAGCTAAATTAAAGTTACTTGAAAGGCTAGATCTTCACTTGGACTGTGAAGTGACTATTCGCTAAGTTCAACTGTAAAAATCTAGCCAACAAGGTAACTTCAATATAGCTAAAATCTTAAAATGACGCCCGAACCAAAAGGTGGTGGTCAATAATTCGTCACCACGAGGATTTGGCGACCGGATTCCCTAATCCGAGTCACCTTTTAAAAGGGGAGTATGAGGTATTTTCTCTCTCCTTCCAGCAAGTCATCGTGGTGTAATGGTAACATACTAGGCGCGTATTCGAGAGGTGCAGGTTCGATCTTGGCGAGGGTTCTGCTCATTTTTCACACCTCCTGCTTCAAAATAACCTAATAACGCTACTACTTTTTGAGAAACATGTTTCTCAATCACAGTAATTTATTTCTAAATTTATCGTATCGACTGGAAATAACATTTAAGTGTCAAAATTACAAAAGTTATATGTAATTTTTGCCACAATTATACCGTAATACTTCGAATTTAAGCCTCAATAAGATTTCAAAATTCGAATATTATAAAAAAATAGCCGCCTTCGAATTTAAACCCTAGAGGATTTCAAAGTAGAAAAATTGTAAATATAAGAAGGTATAAAATGGTTTTATAAGCGCTCATTAATAAATACCTATTAAAATTATTTTGATTTTCCAGTTCATCGGAAAGAAAGAGATTGTTAGAAGTAAATATTTTAAATATTTGCTTAGAATTCAAGTCGTACTCTAATTTTACGATTTAAAAATCTGAATGCAAAATGAGGCATAATTAAGAATAACAAGATATTTATTTTTCAGTCGAGTTTGGTATTTTTATTTTTGGATTCTGCTGTCGTAGAAGCGAAATGATATACTTATTTTCCATTAATGATACTTGAGCTTTTTCTTTCTCAAGCATAGAAGTTTAATGTTGTTGACTTGGTTTTTAAATTATGACAAGATGTAGGATACCTGACTTGCCTGTGAATTATTTTGAGAAGGATAGTCTAATGCACTACACTTCCTATTTATCTTACACAACCAAACAAATATTTACATAACTAGTTTTGCATCCAGACTAATAAAAATAACATTAAAAAGGGAATCTGCTATTATACTGCAAGTATGTTTTGCAAACAGGTGACCGATTTCATTACTGAGATTGAAAATGACTGGTAAATATTCGCGAATCGATATTTTTTTAAATTTTTCATTTGCATCAATGTTATTGCATTGTACTTCTTTTTCTATGATGTTTACGTGAATTTTTAAAACACCTATGTAACTCAGCGCAAATGCATATTTTGCTTCGCCCAGAACATTTTCAATAACATTGCGGTCCATAGAAGTATTATATTTTATACTAAAAATACTGAAGGCTGAATAAAAGTGATCCCATAATCATAAATCACCCCCGAGGAAAGTAGATAAGAAAGGAACTCTGAAATATTTTTCATTTATACCATCTAGTGAATGACCTTGAAAGGTAGACGGATAGAGAGAGAGACTGAATCAAGTTCACATATTTATTTGAAATTTTATTCGACTGGGGTAATTTTTACCCTTACATGTGGATTTGTTTACGTGTTACTTGAGTTATTTATGTGTTTACGCATATTTACGTGAAGCGTGTGGTTATGCTTAGATAATCTTTATTAAATTATAAGGATTTTTTAATTTTCTAATAGTTATTTTTAATTTTGAATCCCTTTCCTTTTAATTCTTGTTTTCCACCTACATTTCCCTGCCAGAATGAGATTTCAGTATCGCGTTTTATACAAATGAATTATAACCAATATTTAATGGGAAGTTCAGTCACTTCCGTAGAAGAGCTCAGAAGTTCTCAGTAGAACGTGTTCTGGCTTCGGGCCTTGTTGCTTTAAGCTTATCTTATTACACACGGTCGTAGACTTACGTGGCTGTTAGTATTCGCCAATGAGGTTTAATTACCGGCCAACTCGGTTAGTTATCTTTGTACAGCTTCTGCTAAAGTTTAGCTTGATAGAATAAGTTTGCCTTCTCATTTCCTATCTTAAGCCCAAATGGAGGCTTTCCTGTAAGCCCGAGAAGGGGCCGTCTGTCAGTGAGTCTTTGACTAAATAAAAGGATATTTTAATCCTTCTTTCGCCTTATATTTTTTAGTTGTAGGAAGACAAGAAAATAGTTGCTAGATACCTCCATAAAGTTCTTGCAGGAAAGAACACTTAAATTAACTAGATAAAATTCAGAATTTTTGTAAAGTATAAATTGTCGTTCACATCTATTGTTTGTTTTGTACTCATACACAAGTTTTTTTGTTGGCAACTTTATCTTGCTGCTTTGTTTTGAATTGAATGGATTGGTGATTTTAATATAATTGCATATTTTAAAACCTAATCAATATCTAGTATTGTAGGATTATATTGCTGTTTCATGTTTTAACAGATGTTATGAAACATATTCAGTCGAACATCTCACAGCGATGGCCTTATGATGAAAATAAGCTTTGAAAGTGACCAGTATGTTTGAGAATGCAATTACAAAATGGTATTTAGAGTCACTAATAGTCATATTCTTTAAAGCTACCACTTCCATAGAAAGCATAAATCGCCTTGTGGATGCATAGGTGGTTGGTTGCCTTAAAGACGTTTTGCTGTATAAGCTACAGCATAGTTTAAATACTCGCTTAAATAAATTTCAGTTCTAGTTGTACATATCAAACTTAATGTACACTTAATTCACAGTACAGAAAATTTTAATGGGCGTTATACATTTCATTAAATTTATTTCCTGTGAAACCTAACACTACAAGCTGCAAAATTTGAACCCCAATTATGTTTTCGAAGCAATTGTAAGGCCCTATACGTGGAAAGTGTTGCGCCCGACCTAAATACATAATTCTCCCCTGAGAGATTGCAACCGCGTATCAATATTTCAAACACGTCACTTGTGTCAGGGGCTTAGCTGATAGCTCTTTTTAGCACGATTGATTTATCGTGTGTCCCTTCAGCTCGTTCGCACGGTTTATTTTCGTTAAAGGATCGAATGAGTTATTTACTTTTTGAGAGCCGTTTTGTAATTTTCGGGACTTAAGAGAAACTTTGTTTGTGTCGAAATTAATTTACTTAGCATGATAAGTCTGACACCTGATTAATCTCGTGTATACATTTCTAGTGCGATCAGTGTCTTTCGCCGGTTGTATGTTGTCAAAACTGAACAACGTTGCATGTTATGTGGGGTTGGGTTTGGTAAAAGATAATATTGTAGAAAGTAATTATCAGAGGAACAGAAAATTCATTTACAGAAAGTATTTCTTAACAGTCGCATAACAACGTTTGCGAAATACTAATGCAGTGATTGAATATAATAATATTGTTACGAAAAATTCGGCGGTTGCGCCTGTATGTAAGCTTTCCGGCATAGCACTAGGGTTGCCATAAAATAGTGTATGGCAGGGTTGCCAGATTGGCGACTTTATCGCCCATTTGGCGACCAAATTGGCGATATCCCATGGTCCAATCGGGAAGCTTCTAGAATAATTTCCTGTCGAGATATTTCTCGAAACATGTGGAACTTTAAGAAAAGCTATTTAAACCCTTGCGTTTCTGAGAGCAGTTAGTAGTTGCAGAGTTGCGAGTTAGTTGTTGCAAGATTGTGAGTTGCGAGCAGATTGTGAAGTAGTGTGAACGTTGTGATTATTGTGAGAATAGCTGCTAAGCTACGCGAGAGTTTTGTGAACGGAAAGCGATCGAGATAGTGCTTTGCCGTGAAGCTATGTTTACAGTATAGCTTGACAGTGTATTGGTGATTGTTCCACGGTGTTTATTAGAAGTTTAGTGTTGCCGTGAAGCTACCTGTACAGTTACAGCCTGAAGCTGTGTTGCTGATTGTTTCAGCGTATTTATTGTAGATTTTCGACGCTTTTAGAGGTAATTTTGGAACTGTGCTGTAAATAGTGATTCCTGTAAATAAATTGTGCTTTTTATTGTTCTGCATCGTGTTTTCATCGGATACTCTCAAATCTACGAACCCGTAAAACGCAACAATATATATTATAGAAATATGAATGATTGTAATATATTTAGCAAGTTAATATAATTATTATTATTTAAACGATATAATTAATTATATAATTAAATGCAATTAAGTAATAATCATTATAATAAATATTACAATTAAATGGTAACATAATTATTGTTATTTAAAATGTGTTTGCACGAGTAATTGTTGCAGTGAGATATTATATAGCTGCAGAGACGTTTCATTTGTACGTTTCTTAAGTGATTTGATATCCAATAATTAAAATAATGGTTTTCGCGATGCAAAACGCATGAAATTAAGTGACTGTATTGCTGTGAAAAACGAACTAACATGAATGACATTTGTAGACAGGTCTTAAAGCTATGAAAATACAAGGTCTTTTTTGATATTATGATTTCGTTTTGATTATATCGTTTATAAATATTATGTTATTATTATTAATCTAAGTAAAAATGCTCATAACATACCAGCTTTCTCAGATTTTTGACATCATTTTCATTTCCGACGTTGTTTTCGATGGGCAGTGCTAACCGAACACTTACTGTAAACATTAAAGAATGTTACGTCTTCCAGGCTCATCACATGCACAGTGCAATGGGAGAATTTGACAGTGCTTCAACAGTTTCTGCAAGATTTTAAGTTTACCTTCAGTATCTGAATTGACAGAATAATAAAGCATAGCCTGAATACATATAAAATGATCAGGATATAACAAAAATGGATGACCGTTTTCTGGTATATTTGATGACCAATAATTTTTTGACATGCATTAATTAACATGAGTACCAGAACTCCAGTGAAGTCAGAAACAGTCTCAAATTGCTTCAAGGTATTTACCCTCTGCGCTCTCTCTCAGTCTTGGGGTTTAGATTATTTCTAAACCCCAAGACTGAGAGACAAGTCTTTCACGAAGGCTAAGGATGCCTTCGTGAAAGACTTTCTAAGGAAACTTTTATAGGGACGCTTCTTGCTCGTATCCGCCTTATACACGGGGAAGACCACGAAAACAGCTATGTAGCAAGTCGTTTGCCGGCTTGGCCTTTTATACGAAGCCATTTGCTTTACCCGTGTTTCTTTCTCAACTCAGCCGTTACTAGGCCTTCAGTCTATGGAAATGAATAAATCTGGTATTTTTAATAAACAAAATAATTACAATTTAATACATTAATGATAACAGAAATGTGCATTTTATTTTATGCTATCTTCAAAAGAACTACTTCATTTTTATTCAGGTAAAATGAGCAAAAAAATAGAAAAGAAAAGCATTGAATACACTGCATAATTTTCTGAGACTGCTACATTTTTGAAACGTTCCTAAAAGAAAATACGTTTCTAGAGGTTGTTATTGCTTAAAACACTTATTTTACGTTTTAAACATTTTATTCTTCGAATACTTTACCAAAGTTTTGTGTGACAATAAGCTACCTAAAAATATAGATATACCTGTAAATTCCTTAAAATAATTCATTGAATATAAACAGAGTCTCCATAATATAATAACAGTATTAATTTGTTAAATATTTACCACCGTTGTGTTGTGACATATCTCACTTGTCTGCGAGTAACATCAGAACAAGCCTACGAAATTCTTCGTGGCAAGAAGTGCAAGATTGCGCCTGTCGTTGGTAATAACCTTGATCACCATATAGGTGACATTACGACTCCTCTCACTTCTTCCGCAACTTTGATGGAGAGCAACCCAGGAGTTATGAGTCCGAGGGTCTCCCACCCCTCTTACCTTGCCTCCAACCTCTAGAGAGGAATTTCGGTTC
>KK112083.1:83696-104003 GCA_000611955.2 Stegodyphus mimosarum
GTGTGTCGGCATGCCGCAAAGACACCATACATTTACAAACATCCATGCCTTCTACGGCATACGAACCCTGGCCCTTCGATACCGCTGTAGGCTTCCCTCACCATTATACCATTTGGGCGGCGTATTACCTTTGTAACTATATAGATAAATAAATGAGTATTCTCGAATTACTACTACCCGCATCAAACCGAGATCTAGAATGCACAAAATCTTAATTTCAATGGTTTGCGTTTGGTTTTAAAACAGGAAATTATGATCTCTGTGATATTATTATTTTAAATTATATACAAAGAATACGCATTTCTCATTTTTAGAACTAAGTTAAAACATCGAAATATATCTAGAATATTCAAGTAACTGAGAGCAGGAAACTTTGTAAATTAGGTTCAAATATGGAGTTCAAAATTGGTTGAAAGATTCATCCATCTCCAACTGCCACAAATTAAAAAAAAAATGTAATACTTGCATCTAAAATGATTACTGGATTTTTTAAATTAATATTGTTGCAAAAAATTCGGCGGTTGCGCCTGTATGTAAGCTTTCCGGCATAGCACTAGGGTTGCCATAAAATAGTGTATGGTAGAGTTGCCAGATTGGCGACTTTATTGCCCATTTGGCGACCAAATCGGCGATATCCCATGGTCCAATCGGGAAGCTTCTAGAATAATTTCCTGTCGAGATATTTCTCGAAACCTGTGGAACCTAATGAAACGCTATATAAACCCTTGCGTTTCTGAGAGCAGGCAGATTGTGAAGTGTCGCGAGCAGTGTGATTAGTTGTGAGAATAGCTGCTACGCGAGAGTTTTTGTGAACGGAAAGCAATCGAGATAGTGCTTTGCCGTGAAGCTATCTTTACAGTATAGCTTGACAGTGTATTGGTGATTGTTCCACGGTGTTTTATTATAAGTTTAGTGTTGCCGTGAAGCTACCTTTACAGTTACAGCCTGAAGCTGTGTTGCTGATTGTTTCAGCGTATTTATTGTAGATTTTCGACGCTTTTGAAGATGATTTTGGAACTGTGCTGTAAATAGTGATTCCTGTAAATAAATTGTGCTTTTTATTGTTCTGCATCGTGTTTTCATAGGATACTCTCAAATCCACGAACCCGTAAAACGCAACAATATAAGTCATGAAATTTTCAATCTATTATTCACTAAACTCATATTTATAATTACAGCATCAATTTGTTTCTTAAACTACTTTAATTTTTAAAAGAAAGAAAGAACATGCTCTTACATACTAAAAAAGGTATTTTTTACATTTTATCCCTACTTTCTCACTATTTTCCTGACTTAAATGAAATACTTCGATCTACTGCGTAGAATGTTTTTATTTCTTGAAGAAGAGGGATATGGCCCCCTTCTCCTCCAAAATGCATGAAAGGTTGCTTTAATACCAATGTTAGACTATGACTGATTTTTGTCAGATTTTAAATTATGGTTCTGTTATGCGTCTAAACTTATCTCAAAAGAATTTTTAAGGAATAACATTTTGAGGTGGTACTGTATACGTATGAATTTCCAGACAATATCTGGCGTATTTGTTCTTTCTTTTGTCTTTATTGCTTTCATTATATCCATTGCATTCTTTCACAGTGTTATCATAACATCATTTCTTTGTTTATTTCTGAAAATGTCTGAATACTGGAATTCAAACCTGCGTGAACGAGGTGACTGGGTGGTATTTTTCGTAATGAATGGCATGTTTAGCCATGAATATGAACCATTTACCATAGAAATTTATTCCCGAAAGCATATTTTCTTTTAAACGAATAACACTTTCATGCTTTGCCCTAAAATAATAAAAAACACTTCTTAAAATGAAATTTTTAATTATTTCGTACATTAAACAAACATTAATACGACAAGAAAGAAGATAAATGTATTTAGTGATTATGATAATTTATACGCACACACACACACACACATATATGTATATAAAGATATATTTAAAGCAAACTGTTTATTTATTTGATAGATCATCCAGTGAACTTTTGTATCCATTAAACAAGAACCATTAAATAATTAATTTTTATCCATTAAATAAGAACAGAAAAGAAATTTTTTTTACAATTCATTGCAGTAAAACGTTATCATTAAAACTTTCAGTTCAAAGTACTTGCTTTATTACATAGATACTTCCTACACTTCGAAAATCCCTTGGCAAAAAATTCATTTTTCTAAATATCTGTACCAAAAATGAAGAAAGTCACTAAAATAATAACTGCTGAAATTCTTTGTGGTATAACATTTGGAATAAAATACCCTTAAGCATCTGGGACTTTACGAATATCGCCAAGTTTTGTATACGGATATATTTTCAGTATAGTCATAAGTATATATTTGCATTAAAAAGCTGATTCGAAATTTAAAATAAAGTAAATTTTCATTAATATGTGAAATGCTTGAAAAATGTGAGTTTTAAGACACATTATAAAATTTAGCCCTTTCCATAGTACGTCTTTCTTTATCATCCATAATACCAAAACCTCAGAATCTCTATTAAATTTCAAATTTGTCACATTTTTCATTTCCTTGTTTATCAAATATAGCTGAATACATCTTACATCATTCAGTTTGACTTATAACCCTCGAAATCTTACTTTTGAAATAGCATGAAAATACTATATAAATATCTTAGATATTTTAGTCAGTTTTTGCGCAGTTTTCTTGACTTTATCTTCTTACTCTTTTGCTTCCGGCACAAGAGGATGCAGTTCTCCCTCGAGTCCATGACCTTGGAGTACTAAATGTCATTGTGACGTTAAGTTCTTTCTGCTGCTGAGCTTAGAATGAGAAAATATTCTTCTAAAATACACCTTTTATCAGAATTGTTAGATTCAGAAATGTAGTCTTTCAAGCTCTTAACTTGTTGTATTAACTGAAAATCGGTTTATAAATAAAGGTTCTCTTTATACATTTGTTCTTACATAATGTTAAAATAAAGACAAAAAAAATTAGATAAAATCCAATAATAATAATAAGCATTTATACACTTTAATGAAGTAGAAGTTTTAAAATAAAAAGGACTATTCTCATCACAATATTAATGCAATTAAATCTTTTTTAAAACAATAAATAAAGCTTATAAGATCAAGTTTAAACCCAAGGTATTCCATTTAATTCTGCTTTTTATGTTTTTACAAGTTCAACAATTTGTAAGTTATTAAGTGTCGAGGAAAACCTAACGTGTAAGGTTTACTGTAAAACACGTTTTACGTGTGTTAAAATCTATTTTTTCGTGCTATTGCTTCTTTTACACCAACAGAATATGTAAATGGGAGAGTTTAAAATAGTTTTAAATATTTTTATATCCTAAAATTTCTATTAGTTTCAAAACACGTTTTTGCGTTGTGTCACTTTCCATTCGAGTTTGTTGCCATTCGGAAAAGAGGATGATATTGTTCTTTCATATTTAATCTGTCTGTTATTAATTAACAAATTATATCTATTTAAAAGAAACAGATGATGTTCTTAGGAATATTATTTTTTTTCTTTTCAATCTGATTGGTTTAAATAAAAATGAATTTAATTCATGAAGTATCTAATTAAAAACATTAAATATTTTATCGAATTACATTGCATTTTTTTCAGTTTTAAATATAGAGAAGATGATAATGTTTCCATCTTAGTCTAAATATGTACTCATAAAATGTTTCGCTATTAAACCATTGAACATTGATATAGTTCTTTTCATCGATCGTTAAAATCTAAACTACTTTTTTAAATTTTTAGCCCAAAAGGGCAATTTGCCCAGAAGGGTATTAATTTCGCATTTTGTGTTGATTCACTAAAAACGTAGTTTCAGTTTTCAAATTGTTGCCACCGATTATTATCGTCCCATATTATATTTAAACAAGTTAAATAATGAAGAATCTGCATAAATGTATGCATGTTTCTCGCATTGTGATAAAACAACGGTACCTAGACACATCAAATTTTGAATAATGAAAGTTTCCACCCTAATATGGGCATCCGGAAGCCCAAATTTGAAATTTGTTTTATTATCGATTTCATATTTTGTAAAACGTTAACGAATATTTGATTAACAAACTCAAGGATTTCAAGGCGAGCAATGGTAACGATGTACAGAAAAAACATTTTATCTCCAGTGCGTGAGACTGTGTATCGGAAATTCTAAAGATATTCTCATTTTAAAATTATTTTGCGATATTGCTCTTGAACTGAATTTCATCGTTTAAGTGCGAAGAACATAATATTTAATAAATAAAGGTAACACACAAAATGTTAAAAAAATTCCTCTTTGAACGTAATTTAAAATCTGAAACCTTTCAGATTTTTCGTTTTTTATTTATATATTTGTTTTGTTATTTTTTAATGTTGGTATTTATTAAGTGTTCTGATATTGTAGCAAATTCCAAGACGAAAATTATTCTTTCAAAGTACAAGAGATTTAGATTAATCTAAAATAAATTTAACATTATTAGACGATGACACATATTAACAATGCTTGAGGTGTGAAGACGAGTAAATGAAAAATGCAGTGACAATTTAAACCGAAAAGAAAGTTATTCCCACAGCTGACTAAAGAAGGTCAAAGTCTGCATTCATTTTCTAAACATTACCTTAAATATGAATTCAATGTTACATGTTCAATAGGCGAGTACAATATGGTAATATACATAAGATAATATTAAGTCCTATAAAATTATCATTAATCTTAGAGAAAATAAAAGAACACTTTTATTTCAGTGCTTTTGTCTTCCAGTTTACAATCCGCAACAAAATTAACTATAAGTAAATCTTGTATATCTCCCAATGTGTACAGGTGTATTGAAAATGCTTTCAAGTGTCATGAGCTGTATATTGAGTCTTTGAAAATTTAAAATCCTTTCTACCAGAAGCTAGTCTTAGAATCTCGGGTAAAAAGTTACAGGAATATAATGAGCCATCTTTGCCATCTTATAATTAGATGACTCTTTCGATGTTTTTGATCTTTAGTTTTAATTAAATGTAAAGATCGCCATTTTCTATGATTTTTCCTTTCCTCATTATTTGCTCATCTGGGAGAAAGGAAAACTCTTTTGAAATGAATTGTACGTAATCGATCTTTCTTCTGTATTTGCTTTTTTACTTCATTGATTTATTTAGCGTTCCCATGCTGCTGGAAGTTTAATAACATCCATCGTTTCGCAAATCATTAAAGTCTGCAATATACGTACATTAATGAGCTCCAAATATTTGTAATTTTGTTGATTAGTACAAATACTTTAAAAACATTTTTCTTTATAACTTAAGTTTTATGCAATTTAAATTTAGTTGAATCTGTTCTAGATGCATGAAAACATATCTTTGAAAAACACATGTGAAAAATTAAATATAGTAATTTTTCTTCTTTCAATAACTGTTTATTTTATTTTTTTTTTGTTAATAAGAAATACCTGATTAGTACAAATATTTAAAAAAAACAGTTTTACTTAATAACTAAAGTTGTATGCAATTTAAATGTAGCTGAATATGTTCTAGATGCATGAAACCATATCTCAGAAAACCACATGTGAAAATCGTCTTTTAATTAGACTTTGTTTTTTGTTTAGTAAGAAATAATAGAATGTTTCTAAATATAATTCTTCTAAAATATTATATCTTTCCAAGAATAACGCATTTCAGTTACAAAACTGGGCACATTTCTTTATCATAATGCATATGGTAAACGTAAATAAGTGCATTAATTATACTATAATTTGGACTTTGTGTATTTTTCTAGTGTTATGTATGGATTTATTTTAACTGTTTACTTATAGTATTTTATGTCATAATTTTATAACATACTTTTTTATGGTATTTATGATCATGTATTATTCTTAAGAGTATTTATTTGTGTTTTATTGCAACTATTGCAATTTTAAATCGATCAACTTTTACATTGTGGAAAGTATCTGAAGTAAAAACCGAGGTATACTCAGGAGCCCTCCAAATGTGCCTCGGCAAAATTTTTGCTACCAAGTTAGCATCATTTGCTAATTTGTCTTCAGTTTCAAAACTTTTGGAAAGTGTTCTAAAAACGCTTTTCGGGGATGTTCTTATGCCATTTTTTCGAAATTCCAGAAGTGTTTGAACAACCCCACGTATACGGCCTCATTTGAGCCGTTAGATTCCGTTTAGTACAAAGCCCATTGAATAGGGATTATAGAGCTGCGTTATTAGTACATTAGAGTAACAGATGATCTGCAGTTATTCCAGGCTCTGCAATTATTGGTGCAATTAGGTCTGCAGTGATTGGTGAACTGCAGTCGATTAGTGATATTGGAGATTTACAATATTATTCTCATTTTAAGGAGAATCTGGTGTACCTCTGTTTTCTATTTTATACTTTTGTAGTTATTTACTTTGCTATGAACTATTATGCATTTTAATAAATGAATAATTTTAATAAATGAAAATACTGTATATCTTTTTGCTTAGTTGGTGTAGTCTTTAAAGTGATCCGTACGATCATCTAGTTTCGAAAAGTATTATCAAGCAATTAACACTGCAAATTCGTCAGGATTATAATTCCTCGTAAATGCAGCATATACGTCAGACATTATTCTTAATTTTTAATTATTTGCTATGAATTTTACAAATTTTTTACTTATATTTACAATGCATTTGTAGATTCATACGATTTTGCATTGTATTAAATATATGTGAAGCTTACTTTATTTGCTAAAGATTATATTTCAGACGGAGCAAATTTATAAAATCGTCTCAGTGGTAAGTTGAAGTCACATGGGAATTTATATATGAGTGCACAGATATTGTTGATAGTACATTAATTTCTTTAAACTCTTAAACCTTATATGGCTCTTGACATTTAAAGTGTTTTCCAAATATCTTAAATATCAACAACTTTTCCCACTGAGAAATTGCTACAATACCAGAGAAATTTTTTATGCTTCTGCAATGTACTTTATTACGAATTAATCTCGTAATAGTTATAGTGGAGCACCGTTCATACGTCTTTCAAGGGACCACTCATAATTGACAGAGGATAACGTATAAACGAAATTTTAATTTAGAATATGAAACATATATATATATATAAAAAATTTAAATAATTTTTATAATGAATATTTTAAAAATGATATTGATACAAATTTCATATTTTTAAAATCATGAGAAAGCAAATTTGTGTAATTAGTTACGTAAAATTGAAAAAAAAACGCATACGTTCATTTGAATTACCATTTTGAACATTTTTAAATTTATGCAGCCGCGCACTTGAAAAATAAGCTTTCTTCATATTCATTTGAAATTCAATTTCTTTTGACTTCTCAAATTTCATGGGGCTACTCACTGTAATATTGGATGCACTAAATCAAAAATTTTAGCAAAGTAGCTTCGACCTCATCTTGAACCCGCAATTTCTTTGAAGCGGTCTGTTCACAAATTTCTTGAATATTTTTTCCTGTCATAAGCAATTATTTTTAATGTTATCAAAGGAATATACGGTTTCTTTGCTCATCCAACATTCGTCAAAACCATAGTCTCATCAAATTCTTTTAAGATTTGAATTTCATGTTTTAAGAAGAGTGCCTTTTCCCTTCGTGATATTTTATTTCATTCTGCTCCACCTAGTACGTAACACAGGGTCATGTTCGGAAGAAAAAAAAATCATATCTATTTTATCTTCCAAGTATCCCATCTATCCATAAACATGTTTTCAGCTCCTTTACCAGATTGTGATGTTTTATGCCATTGTTACCGTTCCCCCCTCCTCCCCATTACTGGAAAAAGTACTTGAACAGTGGAACTACGAAAAGCAAAACAACTGTATGTCAAGCAAAAGCGACATATAAACGAAGTTATGGGTCGTATAAAAGAAATATTTTATTATTAAAATAAATAACACTGAATAACGACCAAGTTGAAACGACGTATAAATGTAAAAGACGTATAAACGAGAGACGTATAAACGGTGCTTCTCTGTATTTCAAGGAATAATATTTTAATTAGTAAAGTTGCTAGATTTGTCATCTCTTTCTTTTCGAAGGTTGCGAAACTTCTGTGTCCGATAAATGCTTTGTTTTTGTGAAACTACGTTTGACAAACTCAGATACGTAAAAAAATACGTGTTTTCATACTTATCACTATATTTACTATGATTTGAGTTAAAACATACCTTTAGTATTATATAACTCAGTCCTTCATTACGTAAATTGAATATTTATATTGAACACATGCGTAAAAATGAGTGGTGCACGATTATTGAAGGATAACAAGAAACAGTACCAGAAAAGTAATCGTAAATATTCCGAAATTTTCGCAGATCAATAGTGTAACTTCACATTGTTGGAAATACGCCATATTGTATCTAAATAAATAATGGAAACTCTCATTTGCAACGGGATACATTTGTAGAATTGACAGATGTTCCTAATTGGAAATCTTTAACGACAGCTCCATTCCAGAGACAGCGGAACACAACTCCTCCTTTAATTAACAATATCAACGTTATTAATACTTTGAATAATACTGAACTCAGTGTCCACTAGCAAATGATTCTTAGCAGAAAATTGAAATCTTGATATCTCTTTACTCTTTTGGACTCATCTGCTAACTTTTCAATTCTTTATTCGTCTTGGAACTTAATGAAAGCTTCTAGAGAACTCCCTAGTTTTGAATACGGATTCTGTTCTTTCCACCAGTTTTGCAGTATTCGCTTAGTAAGAATATATTAAATTGCTTGCAAAATTTCTATTTTGTAACTTGTATTCGAATTTTAAAAGAAATATTGGATTCAATGCTAATGAAATCATAAATTTAACGGAGCCAACTAATATTGCAATGATATCAAAATTATTTAAAAGAAAGTAATATTGCTTCAATTATTGAATGAGTGTAAATAATTCTCGTAACAGTTCAGTAATATTGTTAGGTGAGTTTGGGTTCGTAATGGACTGAAAGAGCACAGAACCTATGACACAGCCTGTTAAAAGTTATTTTCCCAAAAAGAAACACATTATAGTTCTGGAACGTTTCACTAATGCAGCTTATATATACTATATATTCATACAGCTCTTCTACATATGACAGAATATCTTTGTTGCCATTTATAAAGTACTAAGAAACACAAGGCAATATTGAAAGTAATAACGAATGCGTAAGTTAATTTAAAAGCAGTATCTATTGAGAGGGGCTTTTCACCCAATTTTATTAATCAAGCGGTTAAAAAATCTCACCTCAACAAACCAAAAAGAACACTCTTGTTTTAGGAGATTATAAGATTCTGTTGGCATTCCTTTCTTTCCATCAATTAGCTATAAAATTCCATGTATTTTACCGAAATTTAATTTTCGTTTATTCTCCTATTTCGGTCCTTTATTCTCCTATCAATAAAACTCCGAGTTCCCTACTCAAGGACCCCATTCCAGATATGAATTCCTGGGGTATTTACAGGATTCCTTGCTAGTGCGGTTTAATTTACACTGGTGAAACTAAGAGAGGCTTAAAATTCCGCGTTAAGGAACATCAGGCACATATTAGAAAAAAAGGAAACACAGAAATCCTCTGTTGCCCAGCATTGTTGGTCCGAAAATCACACCTTCAATTTTTCTGAAGCCAAATTTATTCAGAAAACATCTTCCGTTGGTGAATTGAATTTTCTAGAGGCTTTCATATTAAAAAAAAATCTTTGTGTTCTAGTTAACGATTCTGATTCCAATCCATCTTTGCCTCCAGCTTTTAAGGAAATTACGTTCTAGTTCTTGTTTCATCAATAGATGGCTCCAGTAGCTTAACTCCTGTCCAGCCATTCGTATCTTATTTTATCTAATCACTATATCTTATCTGGTTCATTTGCTGTTTGGCAGCTGAGGTTGATGGTTCTGTAAAACCATCGAAACTAGTCCTGTGAAAATGTGCAAATATAACTCTGATTTTTGTTGTTTGACTTCTAAATTAAATGCGTTAAGCTCTCAGAGCGATCTCTTAATACTCGGATTTAAACTGCGAACTCAACTGAAAACTAATGGTGTCTCAGGTCTGGCATAGTTTTACTTCGTCCGTCAAGAAGGTTCCAGTACTTTCAATTTCTAGAAAATTGCTGGGAGCCATACGCAGTTATACATGGCCAGACACAGTTACTGTTGTTTAGGGATCGGACCAAAATAGCCATTAACCTCAATGTTAAATGCATTTACCACTGTAACTCCGTTTTTCCTGCGACGTTTCACCTCTGCCATGTTTCATATTATATTACACAAGACATACTATAATTTATGTATGATTTCAGAAAAATTATTTACATATGTACAGAATTGGTAATAATACAATATCAAGAGAATGCAAACATTTTAATGGAAAGTCTGACATTACTCTGCGCAATTACAAATACATTATGGAAGTTTTGATGTGATAGCTTCTTGGATTTTAAGTAGCATTTAATTGGTCCTTATTCATATCAGGAAATTAAGCTTTTAAAACCTATTTCTGATTATTTAAGGTTGATTAGCATGTAAGGCATTTCTCCTGCTTTCCAAGCATGCCTTCGTGGTGTAGTGGTCAGCACGCTCGACCCGTATTCGAGAGGTCCGTATTCATTCGACGCTTATTCCTGTCCAGCGAAAAATTAACCAGATATAGTGATCAGACAAAATAAGATAAGAACGGCTAGACAGGAATCGACGCTTATTCGAGAGGCGAAGTCATTGCTTGTTTTTCATGTCTCCTGCTTCGAAATAACCTAATGGTCTCTACAAGGCTATAAAGTATATATTGAATAACAAGCAAGAAGAAAAATATTTTAAGCGAGTATTATATGACCTTAGAGATGAACGTAAACTCAGTAATATATATGCATATATATATATATATATAGATATATATATATGTGCCACCCAGACAGGAGAGTGGTTAGTGATGGTAATTACCCTACCTCAAGTGATCGGGTCCGTAACATTTTAACTGAAAATTATGACATAATTTTGTACAATAATAAATACATTACGGATACTTCAATCTGGTATTTTTTTTGTTTTAAGTAATATATAAATAAAACTAATTTATTAATAAATTTACTATCACATCATGAGCGCTTAATTATGTAGTAAAAATGCCGAAGTTAAACCATAAAACAATTTTTTATCGTAAATGTTGAAATCCCTTTAATTCTCAAATGCTTTGGATATAAAAACATTTAATTGGTCCTTATTCACATCAGCTCATGCTCAGGATATGAAGACATTAAATTAGTCCTTATTCATATCAGCAAATTAAATTTTTGAATTTATTTTTAATTATTTAAACTTGACTAGCATATACATTTTGTATTGAATTATAAGCAAGAAGTCAAAATATTTTAAAAGTATATTGCTTGAACTTAGAAATGAACCTAAACTCAGTAAACATATAAATGCCGCCCACATGGCATAGTGATGGATTACCGCAATGAAGAGCGTGGGTTCGAAACTCGGAGAAGGTATGTATGTTTGTAAATGTATAGTGTATGTGTCGCATGGGGAGCTCAAAATATTCGACGAAACGAAAATCCTCTCCAGTGGCTTCGTAGAAAGGGTAAAGGAGTGGGAGATCTGCGCGGACCTTGTGTTGTGTCGCGAATTCTGTGTCGCAAAATTTAAGTGTTTTTAGTCATTTAAGTAATCAGTTATTTAAGTATTTTATTTGTATTTTATTTTTAAAATTGAAATTCGAAAGAGCGTACTGAACATATATGTATTTGTAAAGTGTGTATTTAAAATCTTTTGCTCAATTATTTTTTTCAACGGTCTAATTTTCTAACGAAGAAAAGGGAGCTTATTTTAACGGAAGTAACATCTGTGGAAATAGCTTTTGGGATGACAGTTGGAACTGACAGCAGTATAGTTTGGTTTCCTATGTCTTTTGTTACGAAGCAGTAAACTGGATATCGTAATTGTCGTCCTGCTTTTTCACTTGCACTATAGCTTTGGGTATGTTGTCAGGCTTATAACTTCGGAAGAAAGGAAAGGTTGTAAATTGGGTCTTGAAAGTTTTTGTTGTTTCTCCTTAGATTTTCTCGCTTGTTAGCAACGGGGGTCGAATTTTTAGTCTCAAATATTCGCAGGTGTTAGTCAGTCTACAGCTGGTCAACCGTCAACTGGAGACAATGACTTTATTTTGATTGAGGGTTTTGAAATTGTCCTGTTAAATTATGGTGAAAGTCTCGGGTTGGCGAGAATTTAATTTTATGTATTGAGGTTTGACCAGTAATACTTTATGGGAGGAGAAACCGAGTTTTCCTTGGCCCTTGCCCGAGTTTAGAAGTCAGTTTAAGTTGAGTTGAGTTTTGATACAACTAGAAGAGAATTAGCAAAGAGGGCTTATGGCCCTGCGGCAGAGCTTCACCCCTGCCGGTGGCTTGCGCTTGCGATGTTGCGGCGGCTTGCGCCGGAATTTATGAGAGACCGATTTAAAGAAAATTTCAAATTCCTGTCATCCCTCGTACAATTTCCGTTGTCGTTGACAGCTGAAGCACCTGCCTGTCATCTAGTTTATTCCCTTGGTTTCTCCTTCAGCTTTAATACTTCTGAATTTTTGATATCCGGGCTTCTTCATTAATGGTTTAACAAGATGTCATTTTCAAGAATTGTATTCCGGAGCTGATTACTTAAGGGTGAATTCATTTATGATTCTACAAGATGTCATTATCTTGAATTTTATTCTAGAGCCGATTACTTAAAAGACAAATTCATTTATTGTTCTACAAGATGTCATTTTTCCTGAACTTTATTCTGGAGCCGATTACTTAAAATACGAATTCATTATGGTTCTGCCGGATGTCATTTTTCTCGAACTTCATTTTGGGGCTGATTACTTATAGGACGAATTCAACGGGGGGATTCTTCTGCCGATGTCGTCTATAGCTTCTTATGATGATGGATTCCGGTAGTTCAACTCTGAGTTATTTTATATTTTCTTTGGTACCTTTATAGTATTAATTTAATCTTGCGTAACTGGTAGAAAGAGAATTCCTTTTGATAATAGATAAAATTATGTGTCTTAGGAGAATTTAAAATTATTGTTATAAAATGTGAAATTTATGTTAATTGTAATTTCTATATTAGTTTAAGTGAGATCCAGTAAATGATTCATTTAATGTTCTAGTGTAATCGAATTAATCATTATTATGTTAAATTGCAAAATTTTATCTTGATAAATAACTCTTGAAGGAAATTAAATGTGGAATATTAATTGCTATTGTATGTAAGTGTAGTCTGGCCAGCTATATTTAGGTTCTCCAAGAGATTAATAAATGACTGTGATTTTATGTTATCACTTGCATTTGTTTTTGTGTGTTACGTAATTGGTCTGTTCAGTCACTTCATTTGTTTGAGCCGTAAGGCTTTTAAGAAACATGGAGATTTATTTTATCGGGGTTATGGAAAATGCTTATGCATTTTAGGGTACTCACAACGCGCCCTGTTTTTTAGCAAATATGTACTAACCACGTTTTATTGAATATTTGGATGTTTGTTTTAGGTTCCAGGAAAGTTAGAACTAGCGCTTGATTTTTAGTAGTGCAACTGATTGATTGTTTTTTTGAATATGTGTTTTATGAATCTGCTTTTGTGCTCTTGGGTGAGTATGTAATTTAAGTGAATTTTAGAAATGTTTTAGTTAAGATAGTTTCTTTTTCTACAGAGTACCAGAGAAGATTTATTCCTTCTTGTGTTTTTCAGGTTAAGATTTATAAAGATGAATTTGCTTTACTTTGTGTCAGTTAATTGATTTAAGAAATAGTTTATTTAGATATTTTTTTAGATAGTCCAGTCACTCAGTTCCGCCCTTAAGCGTAGAATAATTTTAGTAAGTATTTTAGTTTAGTTTGTCCGGCACCAGTCAGAGTAGATCAGAGAGTGGGTCAGAGTTTAAAGAGTTTTAAAAAGTGTTAAAAGTGGTAAATGTTAAAACAAGAAAAGTTTAAGCAACGCAACACTTGTCCCAGGGTGCTCTGCTTCAAAACTGAAGCGAGATTGAGCAAAATCATACAGTCCCTGTGCTGTCCTGAAGGTTCATGCCAATGACAGACTCAGTGTTGCAGTCCTTGCCTCGATAAAATTCGTCGCCTGGCTTTGATGACATTAGAAAAGTGAGATTAGCCACCCGAATGTATTAATGTACACATTGTTTTCAAATAATACATATTGTTGGTTAACTTATCGTTTTGAGCATTAGAAAAACCTAAAACCGCAGCAAATACGCTGCATCTTTCCTTTCACCATGCAGAGTGACCTAAAAGAATCCAAAATGTTTATCAATTTCAGTCATTTAGAATTCCTTCATAGTGTTAATGAGGGCGATGTGTGTAAATAAGGGCTTGATTCCGGCAGATAGAAGTGCCTGACCCAAAAGTAAATTGTTAGGAGGGGTTAATGAAAAAAAATTAGAAATAAATGTAGCACTAAGTAAAGTGCATCTACAATTCCATCAAATGTAAAGCGGAAGGTACAAATATTAATAAATTATGTCAAATTAATGACAAATATGGAAATACTTAATGAAAATACCAGAAGCATTTTAATAAAATAATAAAACAAATAAAAAATATGTAAGTTGTAAATAAATTTTAAAAAAATTATCTTAAAAGTCATATGAAAGCGTAAAAAAAATGCAAGATGAGAAAATAAAAAGTAACAAATGCATTTGGGTTGATAAAAGAAATGTAAGTATTTTGAACATTACTCTTCACATTAACACGAAATTGCTTGCTCATTTTTTATTCTTATTAACTTCAAATTTTATTCACGAAGCAAATGAAGTTTAAGCGTTCTTTTGATTAGATGAATATAACCTATACAATATTCTCTCTGTAAAAGAATCGTATTTTTGCATCGGATATTTCTTCCTCATCTGCTGAACTTTTCCTGCGTATGCTTTTCTCAGAGAACATGGGACAGATATACATTTAGTACTTGATAAAAGTATCGATTTTATTAACTGTAGACAAAACGTTGTAATAATAATATATTTTCTCCTAATATTGGAATTCATTTACACAATGAAGTAGTGAAACTCGTCTTACTTAAGACTCTCAAGAGATCTCGGGGAAGTTACAAATTCGTTTAAATTGAAAATTATCAGATACGAGCTCCGGCTGTATTTAAACACAGGCTAAAATAATGTTATAAATTCTTGCTTTTCAATGTTTATCTAAATTAATGGAGGTCGTAACGTTCTTTCATGATTTATTATTCCATAGCAATTTGCTAAGAGGTTACTAGTGAAGAATAATGAGTATGATATCGTTTAGTAAATCCTAAAAGATCAGCAAATGGGCAGCAAATGTAGAATACCAGAAGATGAGAAAACTTCCCATTCATCTTACTCTGTTATGTTTTATTTGTCAAAGGAAAAGTAAAAGGATGTGACATTTTATTTACGTTTTATAAATATTTTTGGAGATTCCTTCCTCTAGGTTCAACTTTGTCACGTTCTTTCTTAGTTCAGAGGTTTACGTGGATTTTGTGGAAAACGACATAAGTTAAAATGATTCTGAATCGGAAATTAGCTATTGCTGCTGCTGCTTGTCTTGAGAGATAGCTGCTGATTTGACCAGACATAAAAGCTTGGCGTTCTCTAGTACGTAATACTGAGAGTAAGCTCAACCTTGTCTGCCCGATCCAGCTAGAGATTTAGCGTCCCGTAGAGACACTTGTTTCTTTCCTTGTACCAAGTAACAGAAGTATTGTAAACACGAAAAATCCTGCGTATCATATTTCAACGAAAATATCCATTTTGACCGCTATCGAATGCAATTTAATGATGTTTTTACTTGACATCTGTATGTAAAGACAGAATAAAGGACTCCTTTTACCCAAACGAAATATAAAACTGATTTAAAATGTATTCAGGAGAGATTTCTTCGTGGCGTCTGTACGTACATACGTATGCATGTATCTCACATAACTCAAAAACGAGTACACTCAGAACGTTGAAATTTTGTACATAGGAATGAAAGTATCTGATGTATGTATATATATATATATATATATATACATACACTCAATACTCATTCGCCTCAATGAGATCAACTTTTTTTATATGTTGGTAAATTGTACATTTTTTGCTTTAATGTTGACCAAACTATGTTAGTCTTATCTTGCGTTATTTTTATGCTTTTACTTAATCAGCGTTCAATAGTTGTAGAATAATCAACAATTTAGAAATTGTTTAAGGGCAGCTAAGCCTAAATTTTTTACCGTAGCAATCATATTTTCTTCCTTCAATGTCTGTGTTTTTTGGCCGAATGGGACCAAGAGGAAACTTAGCTTTGTCCACCGAGAAATCGGTCCTGTTCCTGCTGGCCTAATTGCTTATTTTTGCATAGAAACTGTAATTTTAATTGTAAATATCGTTAATTTTCTAACTCTATTTGGTGTTTTATTGTTTTCTATATCTTTCAATTTTTAATGAAGATATTTTGAGTTTTTAGATATTGTTGCCTTGCCGCGAAAGGAGAACTGAATTGATTGAATGAGAAATATATCTTTAATGAAATTCGAGAATATAAGTTTCAATCAAATTCAGGAAAAAATGTGTTTAATTTAATATTCCGTACAAGGAAGTCATGTGGTGCACACATCAGATTTTTTGTTATTGTTTAACTCCCACAAGCTGGGACGAATAAAGTTTTATGTTTACTTTTACCTTCATTCATCCCAAGTAAGTATTAAAAAAGGTAATTACTCGCCAACACGTAGAGGTTATAAGGTATTCCTCCCGCCTTCTTCGCATGCCTTCGTGGTGTAGTGGTCAGCACGCTCGGCCCGTATCCGAGAGGTTCATGGTTCTAACCCCGGCGAGGGCGTTGCTCATTTTTCATTCCTCCTGCTTTCAGAAAAATACCTAATGTCTCTACAGTGGCGCCCGAACTAACAAAGGAGGTGGATAATGATTCTCCACCACCAGAATTTGGCGATTGGGGGTCCCCTAATCCCTAGTTGCCCTTTAAAACAGGAGTATGTAAGGTATTTCTCGCGTCGTTTTTCGCATGCCTTGGTAGGGTAGTGGTCAGCACGCTCGACGCGTGTTCCAGAGGTCTGTGGTTCGAGTCCCGGCGAGAGCATTGTGCATTTTTCATTTCTCCTGCTTTCAGAAAAATACCTAATGTCTCTACAAGGTCACTTTTAAAGGTAGCAGTTAAAGGCGCCTTTAATTTTTGTAAATACGGCTGTAAAATCAAACAGTATTAACAAATATTGTAAATAGTAAGAAGCATATAATCGTCACAAGAATTAACGAATGATTATTTTCTTTTTTCTGTTTACATTTCTATTTTGATGTACTACTTGCATTTAAAAATTATACAATATATTATCCATATAGTACATTCTCTCCTTATAAATTCGTTATTAGAAGGCACTTTAATGTTGTTTTCTTCTGAAATTTATTAGCATATAGTACTAGAAATTTCTATAAATTAATTACAATAATAATGGAAAATTTTCATTAAAGTGTGTAAAAAAATTCCAGTAATTGGTTGCATTAAAAATGCATCTGTCTGAGATATTACAACGAAATAGTTGAAAGGCTCCCCAAAAATGTGTTAGAAAAAACATATATAGCTCAATTACTTAAAAATTATGGTGAAATTCCGGTTCACGAACTAAATTCCTTCCAGAAGGCTGTCCGTTAACCGAAATGTTTGTAAACCGAAACAGTTTCTCCCATATTAATTAATACAAAATTGATTAATTCGTTCCAGAACTACAGATGGTTGCTTATTTAAACTTTACAATAGCACTCCGCCTACGGATTCATAATCCCAGACAATACCAAACATAAATGTAAATAACATTCATTCATTCATTCATGTTTGATATTGCCGGACTGCCACTAAATTGTGTGACGTCGCCGGCTCGATGATACTTTTGCCGTAAAGGCACATGACAGTAAGCTTACAGACAGGTAGTCAGAGGATCAGGTGCAAGGTAGAAGGGGAAGGCAGCCTTAGGCCGCAAGAAACAAAATACCAGGAGAGGCATGTAATCAGAAGTAACGAAAAAGGAGAATACTTGAAAAATAATGCAAATACAATGAGATACATGATACAAAATACCTGATACAAAATATAAATACATGAAGTTACAAAACAATAATAATTATGTGTTGACAGTGAGTGTATATCCTTTACGATCTGAATGTTGGTAAAATGAATTAGAATGAATTAATGAAAATCTTAGGAGATTGAAAGGTGTACAAATTGCTTTAGGTCGGGAAGTTTGAGTCCTGAGTACGGTGGGCCGCATAAGGTCTGAGATTTCTATCTTCGAATAAAACTTCATACTTGAAGGTGTCGAATTTTTCTAAGAAAGGGCAATTCTCTGCTTTATCAAAAAATCTTGTATTTTGTTTCTGGAGAAAGTCAGTGATTGATTCTATTTTAAGATCATTATGCAAGGTACGATTAGACACATAATAGTGTGCCTGCGTGATTTGTCGAAGATACTTGTTTTGAAGTATTTGTAATTTTTGGATATCTTTATTTCGAGCAGTTGCCCAGGCAGGAGATGCATACGTGAAAATGGGCCTAATAATTGCAGTGTAGAGATGTTTCTTTCTTATGAGGTCAAGGCTTGAAAATTTGCCGATAAGTGGCAATAAATTGCGGATAGTAGCAGTCGCTTTACCTCTGACTTTATTGATGTGGTCTTTCCATGTGAAAGTGCTATTTAACGTGACTCCAAGGTAATTTGCCTTCTGAACAGTTGGAATAACTTGGTTGAAAAGCTTGAGAGTAGCTACACTTGGTCTTCGTTTTCTTTTATTTTCAATAAGCAGTAGTTGTGATTTTTGTGTATTTATTGAAATTCTCCATTTAGTACACCAAAACTCAAGTTGAGGCATGGCATTTTGAAGTTTCGTGACTGCATGATCGATGCGTAGTGATTTAGTAGCAAGAGCCGTATCGTCGGCGTAGCAACCTATAAAGCTCTGCGTATCTTTAAAAATATGAGGGAAATCTGCAACATAGAAGTTGTAAAGAATCGGGCCTAAAATGGATCCTTGGGCTACGCCGGCCCTCAATCGTCTGCTGGTGGAGTGATCGTTCCTAATGTTGACAAAGAATTTGCGGTTAGTAATGAACGAGTGGATGAGAAGAATCAGATCTTTTTCAAAATCCAAATTAATGAGCTTGAAGATTAACCCCTCATGCCAGACGCGGTCGAATGCTTTCGCCACGTCTAGCATGAGTAAGGCCACTTTTTGATGATTGTGAAGCGCAGCTCCAATAAACTCATTAAGTCTAAGAAGTTGTTTAGTAGTAGATAACTTCTTGCGAAATCCGAATTGCTCAAATGGAAGCTTGACAAGGTGTGGTTCAATTCTGTGTAAGATGATCCTTTCGTAGATTTTTCCAAATCCCGGAAGAAGACTTATGGGCCTATACCCGTCGGGTTTAGTTTGATCCTTTCCTGGCTTGGGAATTAGTATAACCTTTGCGATTTTTCATTTCTTGGGGAAGTAGTTGTGAGTAATACACGCATTGATGATGCTGGTGTATTTAGCTATGGTATTGTGAGGCATCATTTTGATAGCAATATTTGTAACCAGATCGTAGCCCGGGGCCTTGCGATTTTTAAGTTTTCGAATAATATCTTTTACTTCGCTTGGATTAGTGAGTTCCGGTTTATTCCTTGGGCTGGGAGTTTCGATATAATCTTTGACAAAGTAGTTAACATCAAAAGCGAAGTCAGGGTCGCATGGGTCCATGTTAGGTATGAATTGACTTTCTAAGTGTTCGGCCATAACATCCACTTTATCCTGATTGGTTAATGCAATTTTATTATTACCATAAATGGGTTTATTGCACACTGGTTTAGTTTTCAAACTTCTAGCAAAAGTCCAAAAGTCATTATTGGGCTCGTTGAATTTGGAAATTTTTTCGTTCCATAACTCTTTTCTAAATTTAAAAATTTCTTCTTTAATCTGTTTACTTTTACTATTAATTTCACGTTTGATCCCCGGGTCCCAGGAAATTCTCCATCGTTTCCGGAGCCTATTGCGTTCTTTGATCATATTTCTGATATATTTAGGTAATCTTTCAGTATTCTGATCTATGTTGACATTTTTTGTAGCGTAGTTATAAGCATTAAGTATACTGCTAATCAGTGAATCAATGGCAAGGTCAATATCATTATTGTTGCTGAGTTTTTCGATTTTTGGTGGGTGATGAAGTAAGTATTCACTATATACGTTCCAATCAGTGATAGCACGAGATTTGGTCTCAATAGGTTTATTAGTACCCAGAGTAGCGATAATGGGTACATGATCAGAGCTGAGTTCTGTTTTTACCTCCAGATACATTGGTATATCTGCAGTAGC
>KK112085.1:0-12338 GCA_000611955.2 Stegodyphus mimosarum
GTAATTTAGTTTTGCGAATACAATATACATCGTCTAAAAAATGTGCGAACAGCCTCTGTATAAAGATAGTGAAGAATTATGGTTAAAAAAACAAAATTTTATTATTAGTTTATAAGTAACTCTGTTTTCCCTTTTATCCCCAGTAATTTTTTGAAAAGGATCTGGAAGAATAAAGTCGGGTAAGTTTCTCCTCAGTCTATTATATAAAGATATATAAGAATGATTACAAATCTTTTATATTCGAAAAATGCACAAGCCCAAGTTTCATAGTCCAGCTTTTAATCTTTCAGAACATTTCGTAGCATTCACGATGAATGCCACGAAATGTTCACAAATGCAACTTCAAGAGGTATTACTTTTCTGTTTTCTTGATGATAAGGTTTTTGTTTTTAAAAGCAGAGTTTCGTAATTCGGAATAGTCTCTTTCGTATTTCGTCAAGCATAATAAAGGCTATCTTTCAGGTAGCTCGTATAATAACTTATTTTTCAAAAAAATCACTAAAGTTATTACGCACTTAACTCGACTGCGATAAAAATGTTGTTTCTCCATTCCTTTTCTTGTTGGTAATGTGCTTCCACTTTTAACAATACATTCTTTCAAAATACAGCACAAGGATACAACACCATTAGAATAAATGCACTTAAAATGAAAAAAGGATAAATTCTCTCAAACCCTATTCAAATTTTACACCAAGAAAAATCCTCCTCCTCGGGAGTAAAATTTTGGAAAAGAAATAGATGTCCTGAACCCATCCGAATTTTAAATGCAAGAAATTCTTTTTCGTGTCTTCAAACCTGTCTTTTATTTTTATCCTCTTTTACTTCAGTTTGAAAGCCTACGAATGGGATATTTGATCACGGAAGTGGGCCTCCTGATGCAAGAGTTGAAGCTGTATCTTTGGAACATGAGGGACCGTTTCCATATTGCGGAAGGAGAACCGGTGGTCGATCTTTTGGAAGGACTGCACGATTATCAAAGGAAACACGGAAAAAGAAAAGACAACCAAAGAACAATTCTCAGGTGAGATTTTAATCAATTATGTTATATTAAAAAAAATACAAATGATATTTTGAGAAAGCTAGGAAAAATAGCACTTGCCTGAATAAAGTTTTTTTATATCCTTTTTATTTTTAGTCCAAAGGGGCTTTGTGTCTGAAGGACTATTGTTTTCGTTTTGTGATTTCGCGTCGGAAACATTAAAAGTCTGAATCACTTTTCAAACTGTTGCCACCAAACATTGCAGCTCTGTGTTACATTTAAAGGAATTAAATAATGAAGAATCTGCATAAATTTATGTATTTTTCTCCAAATGTGATAAAACAATGGTACCTAGAGCAGTCCAATTTTGAATAACGTACGTTTCCACCCCAATATGCGCATCTGGAAGCCCAAATTTGGAACTTGGAATTTGTTTTATTATCTATTTCATATTTTGTAAAACTTTAACGAACTTTTGACGAACAAACTCAAACGATTTAAAAGCGAGCAATGGCAACACTCTACGAGGAAAAAAATTTTATTTAAAGCGCGCGGAACTGTGTATCGAAAATTCTAAAGATATACTTATTTTAAATTATTTTTCGGTATTGCTGTTGAACTGAATTTTACGGTTTAAGTGCGAAGAACATGATATTTAATAAATAAAGGTAAAAACAAAACGTTAAAAAAAGCTCCTTTGGACTTAATTTAAAATCTCAAAGCCTTTCAGATTTTATTTTATTTTTTAATTTTTTAATTATTGTTTTTTTATTAGCCCAAAGGGGCAATTTGCCCAGAATGACTATTAATTTTGTTTTGACATTTCTGCGTTGATTCACTAAAAGAGTTGTTACACTTTTCGAATTGTTGCCACCAAATATTATCGACCTGTATTATATTTAAAGAAATTAAATAAGGAAGAATCTGCATAAATATATGTATATTTCTCATGATTGTGATAAAACAACGGTACCTAGAATCATCAAATTTTGAATATTGAACGTTTCCACCCGAATATAGGCATCTGGAAGCCCAAATTTATAATTTCAAATTTGTTTTATTATCGATTTCATATTCATATTTTTAAAACTTAACGAATTTTTGATTCACAAACTCAAGAATTTCAAAGCGAACAATGTCAACGTTGCACAGAAAAACGTTTTAGTCTCCAGCGCGCGAGGCTGTGTACCGGAAATTCTGAAGATATGCTCTTTTTAAAATCCTTTTGCTATATTGCTCTTGAACTGAATTTTATATTTTAAATACGAAGAGCATGATATTTAATCAATAAAGATAACACACAAAATATTAAAAAAAACGCCCCTTGGGACGTAATTTAAAATCTGAAACCTTTCAGATTTTTCCTTTTCTTTCATGTTTAATCTGTCTGTTATTTAATTTTTTTTTTAAATTTTATTTTGGAACACATGCACTTATTGTTTTTCCTTCAAAAAAATTGAAAGAACAGAAAATGAATGAAAGAAAGAAAATCTGAATGGATTCAGGTTCTAAAACCGCATCAGTTGTTAAGGGTTTTTTACGTGCTCGGTGAGCTCGGAGTCCACTAGTTTGCTCTTAGACTCATTCCTGATAAAGCAACTTTGTTATACATCACTTTCTTCACACTTAAGACGCCTAAAATTTTAGATCAAAATCACAAAATTTTTATCAGCAACATAATTTATGTTTCAATTTCGGATACAGTGTTAAGTGTTGCCATTTTATTTTTGAGTCTTTTCTCAGTTCATTATGTCACTATTCAATTTTCTTCGTAAAATCACATACATAACATTTCTTGTCTATTTATTATATTAACTTTTTGTCCTTTTAACTTTATTTCAATCACTTTCTTCGCACTTACGTCCCATTCATGAACAACATCTCAAAATATTAAAAGCAGCGTATCTTTAGAAATCTCAATGGGGTATTAATTGTTGCTGTAGATTATTTTTATACTCGCTACATTCTTTCTTTAAAAAATAATAAAAATATTACATGGTAATACCATTTGGTGGTAATATCCTTTCATTTCAAAAGTTATACTTTGGACACAAAAGTGAGGATCAAGAAGGAGGAGTGAGGATTTTATAATATTTTTAAAAAAAATTAAGAAAAAAACCTTTTAAATGAACATTTTTAAAGCGTTATGAAGATGGCGTCAGATAAGTTTAAACAATGTAATAGTGGTCATATTCAGTAACACTGGCATTTCTCTAGTTCGAAAGGCATCTTTCTGACAAATATTTTGTAGCTTAAGGGGTAAAAGTCATTAAACCTTTTCCTGGGTTTAAGCCATGGCCAGTCAGTAAATTTCAAGCTAAGCAATCGTAAATACGTAGATGATGAATGAAATCATTGACCAAATATTAGTTCATGTTTATTTCCCTGTTATTCATCGTTTCTTCTACCAAGTTGGTATGAGGTTGAAAAGTTATAATGTTAAGGGGAAATATTTAAATAATGTTGTGACGTAGTTAGATCTGGTTGCCTAGCAACGAAGCTTAGCTTACTCCACTTATGACCTAAGCAGAGCCTTATGGAGCATAAAGGCATGATGGTCACAAGCAATCCGTTACATGGAAACGAGACCTTGCGCATCGGACAAAACTAATTTTGTCAGTTCAGTGTCAGTCTAAACTTTCAACACTATTCGAAGCTTAGTGTAAGAAAAGAGAAAGCTGACCAGTCACAAAGTAAGGGATACCATTTTCCACTTTCTTCCAGCATCTACGTTAGACATAAAAATTGCGCAACGTTTTACACAGAAACCGAATGACTTTTGAAGTTTTGTTCTTAATATTAGATCTGAAATATTAGATCATTTTGAAATGATCTAATATTTTGTAGTAGTAGCAATGCAAAATTTATTTCTCACGTATAACCGTTGAAAATAAAAATTAGAAATTAGATGTGCCAGATAAAATAAACTCTGGCATTAGAATTCCCCAAAACTTTCGACGGAATCAAATATTTATAAGGTCTTCTCTGACTGAAGTTTACACTAGGTTTGCTTCAAAAGCCTTCAAACGGCCAAGAGTTTGGCTCCGAAATACCAAGTCTCCCAAAATTGACAAGATAATGAGGCATTTTCTTCATTATAATACCAAAATGGCCTGATTCTTTACGCTTCCATTATACTTTCTTGGATATATTTCAAGATTATGGTAAAAAAAATGAAAGACTCTTAAATCACCGCATTATAATAACATTACAAACATAAATTTTCTGATTGTAAAAAGAATAACTAATTTTTGCTTACTGATATGCGAGAACAAGAAGAAATAAGAATGTCACGATTACGTGAATCTCTAACATCCATGGCACCATCTACGATAATCGAATTCCGTGCCATCGTATTCTGGATGACTTGTCGAAAGGACGTCATCTATAAAACGTCGCTGGCACTAGCTACATTGGGGTCTCATTTGATCAATATGGGGTAGTTTCCTATCGCTGTTCTTTAGCCATGAGTCACGAGTGGCACTCGATCTTCAGAAACGCTCTCAAAGTTTCTGAAGATGTGGATACAAATAAGTGGTTACTATCTTACTGATAAAAGCCCCAAGTATACCAGATCTGATGTGACTATCTCGAAAGACCTTTTCTGGAACAACTTGACACTCTGAATATCTGAACTGCCGCGCAATGCTTCTGCCGCTTCTGTATCTCTATCGACTAAAAAATTTAACTTGCGTTTTGCATGTCTCAAAAGCAGAAATGTGAGTATATATTAGATTTATATATATTATTATTCCAACATAGGTTTTTGACAAAAAATCAGAGTTTCTGAAACAACATATCGATATTTTTCCATATTTCTATTCTACTGCTGAAATTATGCCAAAGTGCCTTTGTAAAACTGGTAAAAACTGACTCTCAAAATTTTAACTCCTCAAAGTTAATTGAATTTGATATATATTTAAGAATATCTTCTTTTCATTAAATTTGCTTTATTTCTTCTTTCACACTGCGAAATTACGTTTCAATCCAAATACAATTTTCAGGTATTTTCTGGTATATTTTTAAAGCATGTGTTTTTAGCAATTTTTACAGATTTTTTGAAACATTTTTGAATTATCAATCATAAAATGTTTACCACTGCCTTAAAGTAGATTTATTTCTAGGCCTACCTACAATAAAATGAGAGGTTTTTTTTACTAAAAATTTCCCAAGATATGTACGAATTTATATATTGGCGCTTTCTGAAATTTGACATATTTATTTTAAACGATAATAACGCCAAATGTGTTTTATTCACTTTGTTAAAATTTTTTGAAAAGATGAACGATGCATCTTTTTTTCCGCTCGTGCACAACGAAAGGGAAAGGAAAATAGGTTGCTGTAAATAGGAATTTCGTCAAGTGAATTATCCTCGGTGCAAACTAAAAAAAAGTACGCCAATATAAATTTTTAAATTTCTCAGTAAGTTTCTCATAAATTTTGCAAAATTTAATATACAAGGACAATGTGAGTCGCAGAACTGAAATGTGGAAAAAAATTCAGTAGGTTGTTTCAGATGATATCCGATTGTGTGTTGTGAACGTATCTATGTTAGAACAATGCTATATACAAATCTAATAGATATCGTAAATCGAGTTTTCGAGAAATGAAAAACGCCGGGCTAGTAGAACGGAAGATATAGAACTTCCTCTCCCCTTTTTTTGTGTGTGTCCAAAGTGGGGGTTAGAGTATTTCACGCTTTTGGTTTATATGAAAAATGGAAAATAATATCTCAACACAAAATAATAAATAATTAAATTTTAGGTTGCCGATGAAAAACGATATTTCAACGCATAATAATAAAACATAACTGAGGTTTCAGTTCTCTGTGTTTATGTGAAGATAAGGTTGTTTATTTACATCAGAAATTCTCATTATCCATTGCGCGTAATGAATTATAATGGCTGAGTAAGCTAAATTAATTTTATAAAAACATCTGAAAACGTCTGCATAAAACTCAGGTAATTAGTTATAAAAAAGAATTAGATATTTTTTAACTTTCGAATTTTTTCCAAGTCCATATTTTTTACTTTAATTTTGTTTTATATGCACAACATTAATAAAAAAAAAAGTCAAGTGATTCATGTTTTGGTAGAATTATTTAACATTTTTTCATTAATACGAAAAAACGGCTTACAACTGATAAGTCTCAAAGATCCAACTATGAAATTAGAGAAAAAAGTCTGTAGCATGTTGAGGATAAAAAAAGGAATTAAACTTATTTCTTTGTGTTTTCCCTCCTTCTTTTATAGTGTTATAATAAAAGTGTATATAGTGTTATATCTAATTATAGTGTTATAATAAATAATTAATGATCCATAGCAAATTTGCAAAAACTATTTTTCATCGAATGCTTAAAAAGCTATAACAATTATTATGAATTCTAAATTTACAAATTGATAAATTTGGGTATTTTTAAGCTTTTCAAAGGATTAGAGAAAAGTGTTCGTTACAAAAGAAAACTTGTTATAAAAGTGAAATTGAAATGCTTGTATAATTCTTAAAAACAATCATCATAAAGAATACACATAAAAATTCCTTTTATGAAATTTATTCTCATTTAATTAATTAGCCGCATAAAATAATTAATAGCAAAAATATGTATAATGATTTTAATGAATCTAACTAGTTTGATTTCACAAGCCCAGCTAATAATTAAGAATAATAGAGATAATAAATACTGTTTTTAAACTTTTTAATTTGTTAATCTCAACATATAATAAAACAAAGAGTCTGTGTGTGGGGGGGGGTGTCTTTCGTTCGTGTTGCGAGTAAGCTAATAGACCCAGGGCCACGAAATTTGGTACATAGGTGTATCTACACAAGAGCCAGTGCACCTCGAAGCGATTTTTTCGAAATTCGAATTAGAATATTTTTTATTTTATGTTTTGTGACCAAATGGCGTCATTTTGAGACATAATGGGCTACAGGAAAGCGAGATTTCACTCTATACATTTCATTTTTACATCGTCGTGAAGCGTAGACACTTAGCTATTTTACGAACTTAAAATAAATTTCGTATTTCAATAAATCGATTAAATACGAATTTATTTAGGAAGGTGAGCTTAACACCTTTTCAGCGGAATGTTTTTAAAAAAAACTTATTTTAAAAAATGGGCTGTTTATTTTCCTTTGATTTTTGGACACGTTGAACTTTAATCCTTTCGACTCCTTTTAAAAAAAGAATTTTGGAAAAATAATAATATTTTGTATTTTTTTAAAATTTTTTAAATGAAGCTTCCGAATACACTTCTCACATCTCAGATATTTTAAAATGTAGTTTTGGCAACAATTTTCCTTTCTTATTGTTGTTGATAGATTTTTGATGAAATTGCATCATTTTGAATAGTTTCATTCTTTTAAAAATTTCGGTTTGGCAACAATTTTTCATCGTATTTCTTATGTTACTGTTTTTAAGAGACTGAAAAGTTTAAGAAATTAAAAAGTTGTTTCTTTTTGCAACGGTAAATTGTTTAATTACTTTATTAGGATAATTAACATTTGTATCAAGGGATATTGCTTATTTCATTGTAATATTATGTTTTAATTATATATAATTTTAATTATAAAAAAGTTTTGCATGATATTTTTTAATCTGTTTAAGTTCTTAATCTGTTTATACCATTTGAGTTCTTAAGATTTTGCAAAGGGAAGTTGGTTAATTTATTTATTAGGATAAGTAATATTTGTATTAAGGGATACTGCATATTTCATTGTCATTTTTTATATATATAATACATTTTTATTGATTTCTTTTTTGATAAAGTTGTTCTGCAGAGTAAAATTCTGCGCGAAATGTTTTGTTTTTTGAGTTTCTTTCATGTTATTTTTTGCTTATTTCACTGTTTGTAAGATATTGAAAAGTTTTGCATGATTTTTTTGCATGAGCCAGTGCACCTCGAAGCGAGTTTTTCGAAATTCGAATTAGATTTTTTTTTTAATTTTGTGTTTTCTGACGAAATCGCGTCCTTTTAAGACATAATGGGCTATAGCAAAGCGAGATTTTACTCTATTGAACAGTTTAAGAAATTGAAAGATTGTTTCTTTTTGCAAAGGTAAATTGTTTAATTAATTTATATATCTATATTTAAAAGGGCGAGTGTTTCTGTGTGTGTAGGTGTCTTTCGTTCGTACTGCGCGTAAGCTAATAGACCCAGGCCTATGAAATCTGGTACACAAGATGCATCTAGACAAGATAAAATAGTATCAAATTGATAATTTTCTCTCATTATAAGAACAACAATGGCACACAGCCATTGTTGCTGATATCAGCACGGAAAAATGAGGGCGATAATTCTGTGCTGTTTTTAAAATTAATGTTTCTCTTGGATACTGGACGTTTGTCTAGAGAAGGCAGCAGGAAGTTGGTTAATTTATTTATTAGGATGATTAATATTTGTATTAAGGGATATTGCTTATTTCATTGTATGCTTTTTATATGTAATGCATTTTCAACTGAATTTTTTTAACTTTGTTCTTTGTTTCTTTTTCGATAAAATTGCTATGCAGAGTAAAATTCTGTGCAGTTTTCAAATTTAATGTTTGGTGTTCTCTTTAGGCATTTTTCCGGTACACTTAAAAGCCAGACGAAGGCTGGCCGCGCAGCGGCTAGTCAGAAATAAATGTGTTAGGTTTGAAAAAGAAAATTAAATATCTTGCTCTTCGCCAAATGGCAACAGACTAGATTTGGAAAAAAAATATTTTATATTGAGCGATGGCAACACGTTTCTTTCAAAATGATGAATTTTTTATTAAATTTGAAGGAAAAATAGCTTACGTTTTAGTGAGTGGCAATACATTTCTTCTAAATCGTTGAGTTCTCTGATTAAATTTTAAATTTAAAGATCTTACTTTTCGAAAAAAGGGCATTACATTACTTTTACATCTCTGAGTTCATATATCAAATTCGTACATTTTTAAAATTTATAGAAAATATTAAATAAATAAATAAATAAATTCGAAATTCAAAATCCCTGCTTCGAGATGCACATGTTCGAATGAAAGAAAGTATGTGTTCAAAATTAAGTTAATTTAGTTACCGCCGTTTTTACACGATGCCAGAAACATGCAAACCGATTCTTCATTATTAAACAATAGAGATTAATAGATTAAGTTCATTCAATGTATTTTAAAGCCTGGAGAAAGAATAATATTTTCTGCAGTGTGAAGATTTCATTTCATCTCAATAAACGAGCTATAGTGATGAGTATACATTTTATTGTGACCATTTACAATAAGTGAAACTTTTGTAGCTTTCAGCCCGCTAAAGCCAGAATGTCTCATTTTTCATTTTTTCTTACCTTTATCTAGTACGCTATTTCTTTCCATAACTCTTCTAATTTGAGATAATATAAGTCCATTTTAATAAAAAATACAACGTCTCCAAATAATATTTTCACTCTTTGAATATTAATTACAGGAATACTAACAATAACATATTATGAACCTTTTTGGTGTCACATATCTTGAAATCAGAAGTAGTCAAACAGACAACCATTGACAAAAATAGCGTCGTTTGCTATATTTTGAAATACTCTGACGGTTATGCCTCCATTTCATGCCAGTTTCCAGAATATTTGCAAGTTTATCATCAATATTGTGGTTCTGAGTATGAAAGAAAGGTATTAACGCAAAAATACCTATATTAACAAAATGCTTTCCTTTAGTGCTTGTGAAATAAGTAGGAAAAAAAACTTGATAACTTTATGGGTTATTTTCTTCCTTCTTAAAGTGTGCCTTCGTGGTGTAGTTGAAAGTAAGAACAGTCGGAAGGACCAGCGTTCAAATACCGGCGATGACAGTGCACATTTTTCATATTTTTCCCTGCGATAAAAGTCCTTATAACTGCACAACTTTGTCTCTATTTATGTTTTGTAAAATTTGATATCGACTCCCTAGTTAATGTGTTTGAATTTTTAAATGTTAAATTGAATTAATATAGAATTTATGATTATAGAATTTTATAATTCTCCAGTTTCATGGGTTATTTTATGTAACATGAGTTATTTTACGTTTTCCAGTTAGAAAACTAACTTACCTACTATTACTTAGCTAGAATAGAAAGAGGAAATGCTCAGCGACTTCGAAAAACTTATTAAAGTACACGTACTCAATAGCACACATAATAAGCAAGATTTAGACAACAAAATTAAAACTTTAAAGGATCGTTTCACCATTACGAAATTAGACAAACACAGTAACAACTTTAGTATTATTTGAAAGTCTTTAATTTGGTTTTAAAAACTCCCTATACTGCAGAAACGTTTTACTGCACTTCATCGAAGACTTAAAGTCACTACGAATAAATTTTACAACAGATTTTCCAACCTTTATGCATTGCCTAAATTTCACAAAACGCCAGTCAAATTTCGATTCATAGCTAACGGAACTAGAAATTATATGATAGATAGCCGTTATACTCAAAAAAGTTCTGTACTTTATTAAAGATGCACAGACGCAAGACCACAATTTCAACTGGATAATAAGTAATAACAAACTGAGACTAAAAATACTTCGCACTTTAAACATTAAAAATATTTTCTATTACGACTTTGAGAATTTATACACGGCTCTTCCTCTACAAGAAGGCTTTGATAGTCTACTAACTCTTTCAGATTTATTTCCACAAATTATTACTGTTATTACCAAAAATGAATGGCAGCTGTATTTAAAAAGTGTTAATTTTAATAACTGCATTGCATTTCATAACCCTTTTTTAAACAAATCAACGGCATCCCGATGGGAACTAACACAAATTCTGTGATTTGTAATTTGTACCTTTCCACCAAGAAATTTCATTTCCAACAGCAGTAATCTCAAATACAACATTCCTATTACTCTAACATTTTCAGGTACATGAATGATATTATTGCAGTCAACAACTTCAATAAAATAGAAAACGATCACATTTATCCTTCATGTTTGAAACTCAATAAAACTAACTTTCAACAAGGAGATATAAATTACTTAGATTTACAAATTATCGATTTTAAACATATTAAAATTTATGACAAAAGAAGAGATTTTAATTTATCTGCTCTAAAATTCATTCATTGGCACTCAAAGGTCTCCAAAAGAGTAATACTTAATACCATACATACTAAACTCCTTAAAATCAAAAACATTTGCAACAATGTCCAATACTTACAAGAAGAAATCACTAACTTAGTCAAAATTCTCTTAGAGAATAAAACAGATTTATTCAAAATTTCTATATCTTTAAAGAAAGCTGGTATTAAGTAACTTTTTTAAATATCTCATCTAAAGTGAAATGATAATTATTACTTGAACCTTAATAGGAGGTAATAGTTGAATGACTATGATCAGAAATTTAATGTAAATATGTACAAAGATCTTGTTTTCTTTCTCTTTTTGATAATTATTTTATACTATCTTTCTTCTATTTTGTAAATTTAATAAAATTGGCAAATTTTGCTTTTAGTAAAAAAATGGGGCTTCTAGTTTCAAAGACGTATTGTACCCCGATTGCGTGAAGACTTTTTATCTTTCATAACCTGTATTTTTCCTTTTTCCTCAACTTTAAGCCAGTTTTGTTTTCGTGTTTTAAGATTTTACAGAGGACAACATCTTTCGGAAATTTTCTACCGCCGTCATGTTTGTGTTTATAGTCATCTTCATGGTAGGTAATAATTTTTACAGACTTTACCCAACGTTTCGCACCTCCACACACAAAGTTTAACAGAATAGGACATTTTGAACACATTTTAAAATACTTTGTTCTACTATTGGACACTTTGAACCTTATCGCAAACATTTTCCAAGAGGTATGAAAGTTTTGCTTCTCCCGACTATCCTTAAATTAAACATTCATTTGCAAGAGACACAGTTTGGAAAAAAGTGGTCATCTTTAGACTTCAGTAAGTTTACGTTTTATTCAATTTTTGTTTCAAATAGGTTTTCAGTTTTCAGCTGTAGGCTCAGATTGGATTTTGTATTATTTATAGGAATTCTTCTGAAAAGTTTTTCGCTTTCTTGGTATTAAAGTTTAGGATCTCATATTCGGGGACCACCCAGTGTTTTATGTGTTGTTTAAATGGCATTTGGCCTAAAGTATAATTGTTTTGGTCTTTAATTTGTAATTTCTTTTGAATGTCGGATATGCATATAATGTTATTTGACCATTTTGTTTTTTTGAATGGTCAGCTTGTATAATGTAAAGAGTTTTTTTTCCCTGAGTGTCCAATTTAGCACAAAGTTACATTTTTATTTCTTTTTCCCCCTGTTTCGTAGGCGTGTAAGGAAAATTCTGCAGACATTTGAGATTCGAGTTTCCGGTTTTAAATGAATTTTAATGTCTTTAATTAAGATTTGGTTGAATCTTGTTTCGGTTTTTTATCTC